>JAVHLU010001016.1:0-40008 GCA_036785755.1 Colletotrichum ledebouriae
CTACCTTAAAACGCTAATTTTCTACTACCTAACCTCAGAGGATTTACTTATACTAATCTATTAGGATATTATATAAAGGTAGTAATACCTCTAGTAAATATATACTAATAAGACTATTAACTATATAATATATTATAATAGCTATATTACTAGTAAGCAGATAAAGTATAGGTATACCTGCGCTAACTACTAGGGTTCTAAATAGAACTAGGGTAGGAGATAGAGTAATAACGCTATATATACTAGAACTACTTATTACTATAGAAGCCCTACCCGAACCCTTACTATTACTACCCTTTTTTACTACTTCGATCTCCTCCTTCTAAGTAGTAATAGCCTCGTAGAGCATAGCTCTCTAATAAGCGAGGGTTTATATATTATATTAGAAGATAGTTATAGAAATAAAGCGTATATAGAACCTTATCTTTCTAATTACTAGGTTATCTAAAGTCTTAGCTTTAGTATATTAGTAAGCTATAATAGTAATAAGGGCGCTTATCTATTAATAAGGTACCTTACTCTTATAATAATAGTTATACTTACTTGCTATACTAAGCGAGCACTTTCTATCTAATAAGCTTAAGAGCTCGCTTAAAATATATTAAAAGTAGCGCTTATTAAATAGGGGTACTTACTCTACCTCTATACCTCTATTAAGGGGAGGAGGGCTAGGAGGGGGCTTTAAACTACCCTTATTAATACCCTCCTCCTTATTTATCTCTTTAGGGATTATAATAATAACGAGGTTAGTAACGTTCTAATATATAGTTATAGTAATAAAAGGATTATAACTTACTAGGAGCTATCCTCTTAGATTACTTAGGGGGGTAACCCTAGGGCCTCTTAAGCTATAAACCCTTACCCTTAGAGCTACCCCCTATAGGTTACTTCTACTTCCTTCTACTTATTATATAATATATTAATATACTATATATTAATAATAAGAAGGAATAATATATATATAACTTTACTATTACTCTCTAGGGGAGGAGGGCGCGCCCCTCTACCCCTAGCTTTACTCTTACTTTTAGTAGCGCACGCCTTCTCAAGGGCTATAGCCTAACTAATCTTCTTTTTAGGAGGTATTTATAAATACGTTAGTATATTATAATAGCTTTAAGATTATTATACGTTATAAGCGTATACGCGCGTATAATAAAGTTATTATTAGGACTAAAGTTAGATATATATATAGTTATTATATTATATATAGGGAAGAGTTAAGAAAGTAGGAGGGTAGCTAGGTTATTTTATTTAGAATCGATATAATAGTAGCTACCCTACCTAAGCTAATAAGAGATAATAGATTCTACTACTATTAGTAAGAGTTAGTAAATAAAGGGTATTATAATAATAATAGCGATAGTTATAAAAGTAGAAAACCGCGACTATTTACGCTTCGCCTATACCTAATATAAATAACTTTACTTTATTATCTCTTTTATTAATAGGCTTATTAATAAGTTATTTATTAATATACCGCTTTATATTTAAGTATTTTAAGGGATGCTATACGGTTAGGCGCTTTTCTAGCTATAGCTATATCTAGGGGGGTATATTATAATACCTTTAGTATTACCCGTTCCTAGCGTAGTATATAACTAACGTTAGCTCCGGAGTAACCTTATTCCGGGGTCGTTCCTCTAACTATAGTTATAAGCGACCACGTTATAGCTACTCTTATTATAATAGATCAAGCTCTTTAGTAACTATAAATATGGCCCTATAGGACGTTTCTCAATAGTTATGAGCCCAGCTCTACACTACCCTAACTGTGTGCTAGAATAGTTTGAGTACGTCTTTTGGGCTTATGTAATCCCTACCTAGGGGTTCGAGGTTCGAGTCCCCTACCTCAGCGTTATGGGGTCGAATCCCAGCGGCTCAACCACCTAGACTTTGGCGAGATGTACCCAATTAGAAGGTTGCAAGTGTTGCAGTTCCGCGCTCATTAGGGCGAAACTGAGGGGGTGTGTCGTGATGCGTATATAAGCCGCAATTGCACTATCGCAATTATGGTTCCACTTTTGCGGCTCATCCTATTCGCCACATAGTTAATATAGGCGAGCTAGAGTAAACCTAACTCTTAAGGTATATTATTTAGTCGAGAATTATCTAGAGCGTAGCGCTATAATTACTAGAGGGAGGGCTTATAGGGGTAGGTATAGTAGTTATATTATATTTAAAGCGCTAAAATAGGGCTTTATTAGTATCCCTTACCTTATTATACTCCTTAGTAATAGTAGTAGTATTACGTTAGGCCTAATTACGCTCCTCTTAGTAATATTTAAGCGTAGCAGATTACTTAGTATTATTAATAGTAGTATAGGTATCCTCTAATCGCTCCTAAAGCTCTTAATTCTTATATTCTAGGTATAGAGCCGTATTATATAGTATATAAAGGTTATTACTAATAGTAGTATATCTAGCGTATAAGGCTTAAGACTTAGTACTTTAAGCAGCCCTTTTTATAAGCTAGTCTTAAATCTAAATAAGGGTTAAGTTAGGGTTATTCTAAAATAGCTATATTATATTATTAAGGGTAAGGGCGATCTTCTAGCCCTTACCTAGGTAATCGTAGTTAATAATAAGGAGGTTAGGGAACTTCTATAGCTTAGTAATAGCACTCTAGGCTAAGCTCTTATATCCCTTTATATCGAGGTCTATAAATAAGCCTTTAATAAGCTATTTACGTATAGGTTTATTTAGGTTAAAAACCTTTAGGTCCTTATATAAGGGAGTATTATAGTTAGGTATTATAATATAGTAATATTAAAGGGTTTTAATATAAGGCTCTAGGAGCCTTCTAATATTAAGTATAAGCGTAGTCGTAGCCTTATACTTATAACTAGCTAGTTATAACTTATTCGGTATATTAGTAATAAAGTAGACGGGGGGTATTAATTAATTTTAGGTTAGTTAGTTAGTATAGATTAGTTAGCTTAGCGCTTAGTTGGGTGCTATACTCGCATTAGTTAATTAATAGGGTTAATATAGTAGTTAGTTAAGATATTATACCTCTATCTCTAGAGAATAGATAGATAAACGTAGAATAGTATTATAAATAGCAAATAAATAAAGGTTAATATACTTTAATTACGCTATATTAAGTAGATTCTATATTAAAGAAGGGGAAAGTCTAATTATAGGCTAGCGTAGCCCTAGAAGGCTAAAGAGTCGCCTAGTAATCACGTGACCCGCAAGTCACGTGATCCGCAAGTCACGTGATCCGCAAGTCACGTGATCCGCAAGTCACGTGACCCTAAATTCAGGGAGGTCTAACCCAGCGCCGTGATACTAGTTACTAACCTAGTCTATAATAAAGTCCTTACCTATAGTATAGTAGTTATATATAGGGGGTTTCTTATATTCTCTCTATAGGTACTTTATTACTAAGTAGTTAGCGAGTTCTTATAATAGGGTAGTAATTTATTCCTTATACTACTATTATTATAGATATATCTACTCTATAAAACTCTCCTATTATCTCTATAGTAGTCCTATTACTTAGGTAAGGACGCCTAAGACGCTAGCTTCTTAGGGGGTCTTAGGTAGGGTGCCTTATTAGCTACTACTTATTATTTATTTACTAAGTAAGGGTAGGTTTACCTACTCTAGCGCTATCTAGGACTAGGCCTGCCCCCTCGGGGTTATCTCTCTTATTATATTATTACTAGGGTTATCTATCCCCCTACTATAGTATCTACGCTATATTCCTTATATCTTAGAGCTTAGTAAGTAACCTATATTATATTAGCTAAGACCCTATTAGTTATATTCTATATATCTAGCCTAGAGTTCGTTATAATTAAACTCTATTA
The DNA here is from genome assembly GCA_036785755.1 of Colletotrichum ledebouriae. Taxonomy (NCBI): domain Eukaryota; kingdom Fungi; phylum Ascomycota; class Sordariomycetes; order Glomerellales; family Glomerellaceae; genus Colletotrichum; species Colletotrichum ledebouriae. The sequence goes on from JAVHLU010001016.1 coordinate 3,819, forward strand.
CTAATTTATTAGTATACTATTACTAGTTCGTTTTAGATATTCTAACTAGTACTAGTTTCTTAAATCGAGGTAAAAGTAATAGAGTTATAAGAATATAGCTATAGGTCTAAACTAGGAAAGGCTAGAATACTAAAACGTAGGTATATATAATTATATTAAACTATTACTTAACCTTCTAAGTCTCTAGCTTATAGAGTTTTCTTAAGAATATATATATTTACTACTAATTCGCTGATGTTTTGCTAATAGCGTTAGCTCTATATCCTGCACCCGCTATTGTTCCTTATATAAAGATAATAGTATTACTAAGTTATACCCTAAGGTTTGTAATAAGTCTTATTACTAGTTCCTAGAGTAATACTAAGGTAATACCTAACTAGCTATTACTTATAGTATTAGTATTAACTAACTTCTAGCTATTACTAAAGAGATTATTAATAACGAGGATAAGGACTACTCTAACCTCCTAAAGCTAGCTAATACTACGCCTAAGACTCCTTTAGCTTAAAATAGGATATAATAAAATATATAGAATAAAAAGGAAGTAAAGTTACTTAAGGTTATTTATATATAATCATATAGCTCTACTTATTAGTATATTACTATAATAGGAGGTATAATTAGATCTTATAGTATGTATTATAATTAATAACTTTCTCTTCTTATATAAGTAATTAATACTAAACGCGCTTAACGTAGTTATCCTACTTGAAAGCGCTTAATATAACTAATATATTAAACGCACCTAAATATAATAAACCTCCTTAAAAGGGTTTATCGCCTTTAAGGAGAAAACCTTCTAAAATTATAGATTTTTTACCTATAATTTTCGCCCACTACGTGGACTATATTAAATACCTTATATATATAAAGGGACTATACCTAGAATATAGAGTCCCTAAGGGATTAACTAAAGGCCTTAAAGTAGCATTAAACGCGAGTTCTACTAATAGTACCCTAGATAGAAAGAGCTTATAGTTATTCGCTATAAAGCTATTTAGAGGAATAATCTTATAGAGGGTAAATAAGTAGAATATAGTTATAATATTAATAATAAAAGTAGAGCTTCTAGCCCTCTTATAAGTAGTAAAAGAGGGATTATTTGTAAGCTAGCTTATTATATCCCTATAAGTCTCTCTCTTAAATAATAAACCTCTTATATTCGTAAATATAATTATTAATACTACGCTAAAGGTTATAATTTAGTATAATAACCTATAGACAATAGGCCTAGTTACAAAAGAGATAGTTTAGCTATAAACAAGACTCTAATATATTAATATCTATAACTACTAGCTACGCTAAGAGGTTAATAAGGGATATATTAAGGTAGTTTATACCCCTCTAGTAAAGCTAATAGTAGATAGCCTTACTAAAGCCCTCTTATAATAGTCTTACGAGAGGTTTATTATATAATTAGGCCTTATTAATAAGTTATACCTAATTATAAGGACCTAGAAGATAGAGGAGCAATAAGAGGCTACTACTAATAGCGCGAAACCTAGAGTAGGGTAAGTCTATTATCTATAACTAAAGGAGTATCTTATTACTACTAATTATTATTAAATTAATACGCTAAATACTACTAGGACCTAGCTATTAATTATAAAAGAGAAGATATCTAATACCTTAGAAGCCTCTCCTCTCTAGTAATTTAATTCTCCTAAGATCTCCCTTATTACTATAAGGCCTTAGGTAAAGAAGCCTGCGATATAAGAGTATAGGGAATGAAGGAGGGGCAGGTAACGCCTCAAGCTGCTTAACTACTACCTAAATAACCTTGTAATACTATAAGGATAATAGTAGAGAATAATAGCAAAGGGATAATACCTAGAACGTTATAAATACCCTTAACTTCGCTCTTATAAGCACTAGTAACTAAGCTAACCTCCTAAATAGCCTACTAACTAATAAACTTAAGGATAAAAAGAAAGTGTTATAAGGGATTACTATAGGTAATACTAGGCGCCTACATATATAGGTATATAGGAGTATTTAAGATAATTAAACGAAGTATTAGATAACCTTAAATACGCTAGATTTAAGTAATTTATTATTAATTAGTAAAGTTAGCTAACTACGCTATAATACGCTAAAACTAAAGCGGTATATGAAATTAACCCCCTAGGTGCGCGTAGTAGAATATAATATATATATAAAGGTAGCGTGAAATCTAGCCTAAATTAGGTAATATCTACTTTAGCTAGTTTTAAGTAGAAATTCCGCCCGGACCTATATATAGAGATTTTAAGATAGTTATATATCAATTTTAAGTGACTTTTGCACCCTATACTATATAATTCGATAGTAGGGGGTAACTACTTAGTAATCGCTTAGAGTTTCCTAGGGTTATAGGAAAGACCCTCTCCTATTATAAATAATAAACCCTATATACTTAACCCTCTTAACTAAGAACTTATACTTTATAAGATTAAGATTTAGCCCTATATCTACTAGTCTCTAGAGACCCTCCTAGACCTTCCTCTTATAGTCTTCCTTTATTCTATTAGAGTAAATAAATACATTATTTATATAAGTAGTAATGAAGTTATTAGGAAAGTTTTATAAGGTATTATTAATATACTACTAGAAGCTAGTAGAGGTACTAATTAGGCTAAATAAGTAGATTGCTTATTTAAATAATTTATATTAGGTATAAAATATAGTCCTCTCTTGATACCCCTTTATTATTCTTAACTTATAAAAAGCTATTATTATACTTAACTTTATATACTACTTAGTTATATTTATTTAATATAATATCTTAGAGATTAATAAGATAGGGTAGTAGCTTTTCTTAGTAATTATATTAAGAGCTTTATAATTAATATAAAACTAAATCCCTCTACCTAGCTTCTTTATAAAGAGTATTAATACCTTAGTAAGTAAGCTACTAGCTTTAATAAACCCCTTATCTAGGAGGTCTTATAGGGTCTTCTTTAGTATTAGTAGCTCTTCTCTTAATATATTATAAAAGGGGCCCTAAGGGAGTAGTAATTCCCTTCTATTTAATCCTATTATAAAGTTATTCTAGTAGTTTACCCTAGGTTATCTAGGGGGTAGTAAATAAGCCTTATTAAGATTAAATAGGTTAGGGAACTCCTCTAATACCTAGCTTAGTAAATAGTATTATTAATCCTCTTTTAGTCTTAGGTTTAAGGCTTTCTTAATATTAATAAGGCTAATAGCTTATACTAATACCTCCCTAATATCCTCCTAGTACTTACCCTATTATCTTACTACGTATTAGTAAATAATAGAGAATAAGGGTATATTAAGGGACCTTATAGCCCTTATTTCTTTTATAAGGGGCGTTTCTTCTTAGTTTCTTTTATATAACTTAATATACCCCCTCTTATAATATACCTAATAAGCTATAATATTATATATAACCTAGTTCTATTTTATTTAAGGGTGCCCTAAGAGGATACTAGGGTCTAGGCTATTAACTATATATATAAAGATATATTAGATATAACTACTTACTTCCAAATTAAATGCTATAGAGTAGCCCTTCTTTAAGCAGGTCCTCTATACTATTAAGGCAGAGGCGGCCCAGGCCCCTTAGGGCTTAAATATTAGTAAGTATAGCTTGCGCCGACTGCTTTAACATAGAGAGAGCGTTACTAGCAGACGAAGCGGTAATAGAGGTAGTATTAGTAGCGCGGGTAGTGCGCGAGAGGATAAGTCGAAAGTTTTATAGTTTAAATAATTAAAAAACACGTTATTATTAATATAAAGTTAAAGATTATAAGGCTATCTAGTAGGGTATATATAAGTATAGCTATAGTTAGGAAAGTTATAATCACATGACTAAAGGCTATATATTATTAGGAGGCGTGGAGTTAGAAGGTCTATTACACTTAAGTAGGTAAAATCACTATGCAGTGGCTAGAGGCTAGGGGCTTACCTTAATACCCCTATAGGGGACTCTATAAGGCGTAATAATATTAGAGCTAAGTAAGTAAACTTAGTAGTAGAAGTTTAGTAAGTTATTATATACCTTATAGAGTAGCCCTTCTTTAAGTAGGTCCTCTATATTACTAAGGTAGAGGTAGCCTAGGTAGCCTAGGCGAACGTTAGTAAGTATAGCTTATACTAACTGCTTTAATATAGAGAGAGCGTTACTAATAATAATATAGCTAGCGGATAAAGTAGTAATAGAGGTAGTATTAGTAGCGCGGGTAGTACGCGAGAGGAAAAGTTAATAGTTTTATAGTTTAAATAATTAAAAACCACGTTATTATTAATATAAAGTTAAAGATCGTGAGGCTATTTAGTAGGGTATATATAAGTGCGGCTATAGTTAGGAAAGGTAGTTAGTAAGATCACGTAACCGAAGGCTATATATTATTAGGAGGCGCGGAGTTAGAAGGTTTATTGTACTTAAGCAGGTAAAATCACTATGCAGTAGCTAGAGGCCTCCGCTTATTATTATATTTCTAGTCCCCTTATAGGTCTAATAAGGATATTCTCCCTCTAGGGATAAAGAAGGCCTTTATTATAATATAGGGAGCTATTAGTAGTTATCTAGCAACTACCTAGTGCCTCCCTATATATAATAAAGTTAAATAAAGTTAAATAATATAATAATCTAGAGATTATCCTCGTTTTAGCTATATAAAAAGCTAGTTTTAATATTAAGTTAGAAATATATAAATATTATTTGAAATTTTATTCTACTAAAATCTCACTTTCTTACTTTCTTAGCTTTATAATATTACTATTACTACTAATAACTTATTATTAGCCTCTTACTCCCCTATTAAAAACTTTATCTTAATTATTATATAACGAATTTATTATTATATTATCCTCTACTATTACTACTACTAACGCTATGAATAAGGCTCCCCTCCTTACTATAGGTATACACTATACCTAGAGCGTTACCTAGTAATAGTCTACTAAGTATATACCCCCTTATAAGTTAGTATTTCTTTTTAATATATAGAAAGTAAAGGTTTTAAGCTAGGGAAAGGTTAATTATTATATAAGTATTACTCTTAGTACTTACTAGGGTATAAGCTAGATATCTTTTATTAATTCTAACTTAGATAATAATAAGCTTATTATTAGCTAGTTGTTTCCATTTATATTCCTCCTAACCTAATATCTCCTGTTTAAAAAGCTCTAGGGCCTAATTTCCCTTTAGAGTTAGTCTTTTCCTAACTTTTTATTTTTTTCTAAGGAGTTAGCTACTACTTAGTAGTTATTTATAACCTTATAATATATTAGTTCTTCTTTTAAGGTTTCTATTTTTATAGCTTTAAGTAGCTAGTTCTCCTTATTAGGGTAGCGCTAAGTAATATACCTTCTAACTCTATAAGTATAATAAATATAAGAATCCTTTATACCCTTTAGTAGCTATTAATATTATACTAAGGAGGTACTTAAGGAAGACCTAGAGTTTTAATAATTATAATATCTTATCTCCTTAACTTAAGAGATATATATAGCTCTAGTTATATGAATATCCCCCTTAGGGCCCTTAGTAATAAGTCTCTAGTAAGTTATTAAGTAGTTACTAGGGACCTTCTAGTGCTTTACTTCTTATAAAATATTTTAAACTTTTAAGAGCTAGTTATTATAATTAGCTAATAAGTTAATAATAACTAGCTAACCCCTTACCTTAGGGGTAAGAGAGGCCTCTAGAAGTAAGATCTAGATTTAACTTAGCTAGTTTATACTATTTATATTAGCTAGTATCTATTTAAACCTTAATAAGAAGGTTACTAGGGCCCTATTCTCTTTCTACTAGAGGGTTTATAATTAGGCTATAGCTGATAATTAGATATTAGGGTTCTTATAAGTCTAATTAAAGTAAACTATGAAATCCTCTAAGTTATATTATTTACTATCCCCCCTAGCTTTATAAAAAATAGAGATTACTTATTAAAAAATAATATCTAAATAGGAGTTAATAAAATATTATACTTCTATATTAATAAAGTAGAACGCTTTATTAATAGTAATCTTATATCTTATTTATTATACCTAGGAGATATATTCCTTTTACTTACTTAAAAGCTTTAGGAGTAGGAGTAATAGCTTCTAATATATAATACTAAGTATTACTAGGGCTTTATTAGTAGTACTTATAGGGGTTTATATAGCTATATATTAGCTATTCCCCTACTTAACCTCCTATAACTATTACTAGAGGGACTTTAGTATTACTATTAAATTAGCTTATAATAGCTTATCTTAAGTTTTAGTTATATTATTATTAATTACTTTACTAACTAATAGGGAGTAGTACTCTACTTATTATTATTATTATAGTAATAAGCTTAAATATATAAGGGGTTAGACCTAAGTTTATTTAATAATAAGTTATTATAATACTATTTATTTAAACTAAAGAGGAAAAGGGGAAGTTTTCCTCTTTAGTGGATATTTTACTAGTTTATAGGGGATTACTAGGTAGGCCCTAGGTAAACCCTAGGTAGCTCCCTAAGGCGCTAAACCTAGGTAGAAGCCTAGGTAGACTTAACCTAGGCGTAGCCTATAATATAAACTAAACTAATCTAGTAGTCTATATTACTATTTTCTTTATTAATTACTTTACTAAGTCTATATCCTTTTTCTATAACGTTATATACTTAATATAAATTATATAGAGATTTATATTTATTAATATTAATAAAGTCCTATAGTATAAAGATTAGAGTATCTCTTACTTTTAAATATATTAATAAGGAATTACTTACTAATCTTATCGAGAGCTATTATAACTTATAATTAGAATTAAATTTAATAGCAGGTTTTAAAAGGAAAACTTCATATTATCTCTTAAACCTATTTTATAAATCTACTTTATAAGATTAAAAGATTAGTTATCTTTTCATATTTTTAAATCTTATAAAGTATAATTACTATACTTCTTAGTAATAGCTTAAGAAGATAATTATACTACTTACTACTAGATCCTTATTTATAAACTTTTTATTATTTTATAATTTAAATTAGCTTTTTCTAAGCTATTTTTAGCTACTATTTCTTTTAAACTTATTATAATCAACTATGATTTATTCTTTAAGTAAATTTAGTAATAAGATTCTACTTAAGAAGTTGTAATTTAGGCTTAGATTAACTATTAAGATCTAAGCTACTTTAGGTAATACATATTATATAACTTATACTTTATTATAAGGTTTTTAAAATCTCTCTAACTAGCTTCTTTTAAAGCTTCTTTTAATTATATTTTACTTTTAATAAGGGGGTTTAAATTAGTAATAAAAAGCTTCCTACTCTTTATAAAGAGCCCCCTTTAGATATAAGCTTAGTTAGTAAGTAAGGTATTAAAAAATAAATGTAAATAGAAGAAGAAGAAAGATAAGGGATTTAAATCTAACTAGATTTAAACCCTAGAATAATTACTTATATAATTATAACTTATTTTATATTTATATTTACCTTATAGTAATCTATAAGTTATCTTCCCTTTTATATCCTTAGTATATTATTAGTAATAGTAAGTTCTCCTAGGTTAGACCCTTATAAGCTAGACCTTTTTAAATTAAATACTTCTAAGCTATTAAATAGTACCTAGCTTATAATAACTTATTCCCCTCCTACTAACTTATAGCTATATATATAAATTATTATTTTTATTCTTAAAATTACTTAACCTTTCTTTATATTTTAGAAATCTCTATTATAATATTTTCAGTAAGTTTTACTTAGGAGATATACCTTATCGTTAATAGTTAATAAATTAAAATAAAAAGAAATAGCTAAATTATTTTAAACTTTCCCTTATAAGACTTCTTATTAAGTATAATTCTACTAGGGTTATAATTTAATCTAAAGAGAGCTAGAGTTACTTTATAAATATTCTTAATAACTTATCTAGTAATTAAGAACTCTAATATAGGTATTATATAATAATATATTAACTTAAAAGTATATTATTATATATAGAAGAATAGAGGAAACATAATACTTATAGGCTTACTAATATCTTTATAGTAATCTTTTATCATAATTATAATTTAAGAAGCTTATAATATATTTATTTTAAAATAATAATAATTAGTTTACTTTATTATTAGTACTAACCTTTCTCTTAATCTTATTATAAATGTTACTTTTAAGAACTTTTATTCATATCTTAATTTACTCTACTACTTATTATTATAATAAACTCTTTAAAAATAGGTATCTAAAGAAGCTCTATAGATCTAATATATAGCTCTTTAATTAATTCCTATTAGTACTTATATCTCTCTTATAATTAATATATAATATACTCCTAGCTTAGAATACTCTCTACTTAGTATTCTTTATTCTTTTATTAATTAGTAATAGAGGTTACAATAAGTACTCCTTAGTATTATTAATATAACTAATAAATATATAATAATTAGGTAAGTAAGAGCTATATTAAATCTCCTTAAGGGGATATACTAAAAGATATAAAAGACTATTAACTTTTAGATTATATTAATAGATAATATAAGTTCTTTTAAGCCTAAGGTTTTAGCTTAGAAACTTATAAAAGATTCAGTATCTCTAGTCTAGCTAATATATTATATTTATTATTTAATATTTATCTTTAATCTAATTATTAGAGCTATTTTTAAGGCTTTTTAGATCGCTATAGTAGATATATTTATAAAGTCTTAGCCCTTAACTACTCGCTTAAAGAATAAGGAAGACTCTAATAATAATAACTTATTTAGCTTAGAAAGCTAAGATCTAGATACTAGAGAAAATACTTCTCTTAGTTTATTTAGAGATATTATTTAAAAGGTAAATAACTATTAATATTTAAAAATATTTATCTACTTATTAATAATCCTATAGATTCAATCTCTAGCTATTTCCTTAAAGCTATTTCATAAGAAGATATAAGAGTTTCTTAATCTTTAGAAGTTTACTTAGAAAAACTAATAATTACTATACTTATTTTATAATATTAAAATAAGATAGAATTCTATTATATTAATATATATTTATATAAGAGAGCTAAAAATAATAATTTTATCTTAAATTAAAAAGTACTCTCTATATCCTTAGTTTACTTTTACTAAGGCTAATCAGGAAGCTCTTAATATTTTACCTAATATTACTAGGCCCTTTTTGCTTTATAATAACTTACTAAGCTAGTTAAATAACCTTACTCCTAGCTATATTTTTACTTTATTATAAGTTATAATAATCTACTTAGATCTTTATATTACTATACTAAGGGAAAAAGTATTATATAAACATTATACTTAGGTAATAATACTTTAAATAACTACTAAGAATAGATAAGATAAGCTATCTAAGTATATTCAGAAGCTTATTAATAAGGAGTCTTTTAAAGTATATAATATTATTATATTACTTATATCTAAACCTAGGACTTTGATTATAAGTATATATAATGTAAGATTCCTATTCACTAATTACTTTAAAGACTTTCCTTCTTTAATTATACTCTAGACCTAAGTATAATAAGACTTTATTAAGGTTTATACTAAGTAATACTATAAAGCTATAAAGCGCTATAGTATTAATAGCTAAGCTATAACTTAGGGATTATAATATATACTATATAACTTACTATTATATCGTTTAAAGAAAAAGGTATTTATAGTAATGTAATATAATAATTAATTATACTAACTAGTAATAGAGAAAGCTATTAGTATCTTAAGAAGCTAGGGATATTTATAATAACTTCTTTAATACTAATATAATATATTACTATTTCATTAAAATATAACTAATATAATTCGCTATATATCCTATAGAAACTATATAGTAATGTTGTATTTACTTAGAAAATAGTAACCTTAGGTTCTATAATATTTATTAAATAGCTTAAGACTTCTTATTTATTTAATTAACTTCTATCCCCTTTAAATACTTATTTAGCCTTATATATTATATTTACTATTACTCCTACTTTAACCTTTTAGCTAATACTATTTTTATTATTCTAATCATTAAGATTAATTAGTATAATAAGGCTTAGCTTTCCTAGATAATACTTAAAGAGATCTCTAATAATATTAATATTATTAATACTTTTAAGGAGTAGTAATATATTATTAGAGAGGCTTTTAATTACTCTTCTCTTTTAAAGCAAGATAATATTAAGAAGTATCTTAGGATCTTTAATAATATATTAAACCTTTTTATTATTATTTTAGAAGAGAGTAATATAACTAATATTTAAGTTATATTTAAGGATAAGAATAAAGATAAGGATATTTTAAATAGCTTTATAAATAAGCTATTATTTCTTTTATTTAATATTTAATAGCTAAAATACTTAAGGTAGCTATCTTAGCTAGGCTAGTTACTTATACTTCTTATATCCTAATAAGTACCTTATTTATTAATAAGCTACTCTTCTAAATTAATAATTAGAAAGTAGAGAAAAACAACTCTATTAATAGATATAAGCTCTTTATCTAATAGTAAATAAATTTATATTATCTTAGTTATAGTAATTATTCATAATTATCTTATTTATATTTTTATTAAAACCTAATTATAAGATACTTTTATTTATAAGTAGTTACTATATAGTATTAACCTATAGGTAATTAAAATAGGGCTACCTATAGGTAGTTTTAGGTACTACCTATATAGGTACCCGTGGGTAGTTAGCAAGCCTAGAAAATCCCCAAAGGGCGTGTCCCAGTTGCTGCGCATGAACGGCGCGGGGTATATTTTTGAGACTGGCCTATGTAAACCCACATTCGTCTTGCTTACTTCTTTGAACTTGGGATCGTTGGCGAGAGTTTCGCGCGAACCGACTGCTTGTTGTGCTAAGTGGTCGACACTTAAGCAGGTAAGGATTGTCAGAAAAATCGGACAGCTCGTTCATTTCGTGGGAATTCAAGGACAAAAAGGTTCAGATATGAGAATACAGCAGCATTCAAAGCGTCTGAATCATGCAACAGATATATCTTATCCATGAGAATTCATGTTGTGTTTAGTTGTTGTCGACACCAAGTAGGAGGCCATTCCCAGCGAACCGGCTAGACCAATGGCGCAAAAGCGATGGTTGACCTGAATCATCTCATAAACCCGGAACTAGGCTTGTCTAACTCTCTCTCGGGCAGCATCACTTCACCGAAATTAGAGTCACGCTTGCGCGAGACGTGCTGGATCTCTCCATTCTGCCGAAGAAATATGGTACAACCACAAAACCACTAAGCACGTACGCGTTTCCAGTGGAGACGAACTTATAGCTTACATGACGTAAGAGTATTTAGTCCATGAAGACTGGATGGAGACACTCCGACTGTGATCTAGAAAAGAGAATGCCGTGTCTCGAGCTTGAACCATGACTGACAGACCTGCAGAAGCTGAACAAATTAGCATCTCACTCCCGACGTATCTGACCAAAATAATGGCCGTATGCGCTGATCGCCGTAGGTACGTGTTTATAAGGGTAAACTGGTCCGAGTGCGTTACACGACGTTCGGGGCTCTGGGCAGTCTTGTCCCTCGCGCGTGGCACCTGCAAAGTGGCACACTTGTCTCCGTCTCCCAACGCCTTACAGGACCCTTGAGGTACCTCCAAATTCGGATGTTACGCGGTGTGAATCAACTCCTTTATGAATGTCGCTCGATTCTAGCTTTTTATTGAGATTCTCGAGCGGAGCCAAGTATCCAGAAGTAACAGCTTCGCCGGATGTGTCCATGTCAGTCTTGTGGAGTCATGGGCGTGAATTTTCACTAATACGTGTTCCGGCCATGATCGAGGTCGAGTACCTTAAAAGCTAAGCTGCTCACAGGGTCTCAGAATATACAGTCGAGACGTTCTGGTGCTCGGCGACTGGACATTTCCGTTCAACATTTCCTCAACAAGCTAAGACAACATCGGAGCCCTGGCATGCCACCATAGATAGCTTAGCCGGTCTTACGTTTGGTTATCGCGTGGCTGTGATGGCAAGGCTGACTGAGAATGGGTTGCACAGGTCGTCTGGTCAAGATCATGCAACGAAGTCGGAGGTCGCACTCGGGGCTTTCAAGGTTGGACGCAGCGGCCTGTACTTCAATAGGATTCCTTCCCTAGTGCGTGCCACTCGGACTGATTATCGACTGGAGAGACAGAGAGCCGTCCCTTAAGCATTCCAAGGTATCACATAAACCATATATCCGCTTTGCCGCCATCGAAAAAGAAAGCTGCCAAAGCTGAGCTCCTACACCAACTATTGCCGGAGCGGACTTTCGATACAATGCCACAAAGCTTGGTATCACAAGAGACGCATAGTTCTATGGTCAGCGGCATCCTTGGCAAGAATTCCAAAGTGGAAAATGTCTTGGGAGTGGGCACGACGCCGGTGTTGGTGGAAGACGCACAGATTGTGGCGGTGGCGGAATGGTAATGGAGGCGACACGCCTTCTTACGAGGATTGTCAATGTGGAAATGAGATTTTCGGCTACCTGGGTGCTGGGAAAGATGTGCCGTCGGCCGGCGGAGGGCAGCACGTTATTTGGAGACCATCTCCCGAAGCCACGGCTAATCCACCGATGGCACTGACTTTTCCACGCAAGCTCACTGCGTCTGTGCCTGTGTGATATTGATTGTCGTGAGCCAGGTTGCCAAGAGCCCTGGTCGACTGTCAAGCAGCATGAAAGCTGTCTTTTGGATATTGTGTGACTGTCAACGATATGTTCCCCACTTCGAGGAAAGACGTCCGGGGCAACATGACCAGACTGAGGAGCAGCTGTCTGAGGAGCTGAGCGTCAGATAGACTATCGTTTGCGCTGACAATGTCGAGATCCCTCCAGTTCAAGGAAATGGATGCATCCATGGCTAGATGAGAACCTGTTTCCCGCAATCTGGATCCTGCCTATGTTCGGTAGAAGCCGCTCCCCAGGAAACAGCCCGACGCCATATTCGAATCACCTTCCGGGATACCAGGCTATCAAGGGAGCGGGAAGACGACAATCTAGGCACTCGACGTCTCACATATGAGAGCTAATCTCTTGGGAGTCGATACTGAACGATAGGCGTGCGTGCGGACTCACCCCCATTGGGTTCTAGGCGAAGCCCAATGGGCAGAGCACCCAGAAAAGGAGATAAGAAACTGCCACCCGACAGTCAGAAGCCCAAAGCCTAGAACCTAGGATATCGAACCACGGGGTAATATCATGGGCGCCATATGAGGCTATGGCTATCCTTAATCTGAATCGTCGAGTGGCGTTGGCCATTGAGACCGCGCCAAGTCCTTTCCCAAACCACCGGGACGCGGGACAGAAAGAGTGGATGCACGAATAACTGCGGCAGAAGACGTGAACTGCAAGTGGACACGGTAATAGTACCGAGGTAGAAGTGCCGACTTTGCTTTTCGATAAAGAGTAGTATAGCTGCAACGACAAGGGAGAAGATGGGGTGATAGATTGCGGGGTCCACGACGTGGCCCAGACGATAGTCTCCGAGCGCCAAGACGTTGTTGGATAGTGTCGTTTGCATGGTGAGTTATAGGTCTTCAGCTGAAGGTTGAGTATTAGTATGATTAGAAGGCGTCTGGTCTGGATTCGGTCCATCGCTTGAATAGGGGCGTGTAAGTCAGTCGGAAGGTCCGTATGCGCCAACTGATTCAGCTCCGCTGCCACATCTTGACGTCCATCAGATCCGAATTTGTAGGCATCGCGTAACGATGGATCGAATAACCACCTCCAAACATGCCCATGTCTTTATCGGCTGACTCGACCTCTGTCGTATATCACAGCTGACGGAACCGGCGGGAGTTGACGGACTGTTGGCGCGTAAAAGGCGCAAACCACTGGGTAGGGCGTCAGGGGTTGGCATGGGAACGAGGGGAAAAGGTATGCTGGTGCAGGAAGTGGCTTGACCATTTACTGGGGTCGAGGTGGCTGAGCTGCGAGGTTTTCTCAACGTTGTCAGTCGGGCCACGCTATTGACCTGGTAAAAGTGCTAGTGGATTCAAATAGACTTAACGTCTGTTTTGGTCAAGCCACGACAGCTTGGCCGTTTGACTATCGAGCGGCTGACGACTTCTGGATAGAAGGTATACCAGCAGAGTTTTCTTTCGCTTTCGTAATCAACTGTATGCTTCTCGGAGGTTCAAAATTGTGCAGCATAATTCTGGATGGACGTCGTTGGGTTGTCGTTCTGCCCAGCCGAGATCGACGGTTGAAGTAGTTACGCAAGGCGTGCCCACGGTGCCTGTCGATCCCCGAGAGCCAACGGAGTAGCAGCAAGAAATCCGGTAGGTGTTGAAAATAGCATGGACGATAAGGCTATCTCGGCAAGGATGAAACCGGCCGAATCGGTACCCAGTCTACCACGTTTATCATCCTTAGAGGCATCAGCCGACCGACATATGTTCCCGAAAAGGGCGTCGGAATAAGAAGGGGAAACCGGCCGAATAGATGCTCAGGTACAGTAAGACGAGCTTTTCGGATTGACGCTGGGGCCTGGCTCCAGTGCATGGCACTTTTGCCTGCAGCATCGCAATGCGGGGGCGGGGGGTCAGAAGATCGAGATGCTGTTCTTCAGCCGTAGCTGAGACCGGGGTATGTTTTGGGGACAGACTCGTCGACATCTTGGGTTGGGAAGTTCTTCGCGCATACTGTCGGAAGCATACCGCTCCCGGTGCCTTTCTCTCACAACGGAGAAAAAGCACATCCTTGTGCAGCGTTTGACCACAAACTGCTGGTCAGATCCAATCCTGAGGCTGATTATGGTGGCAAGTCCAGATGTGGTATGGTGATTATCTCCGAGAAAGGCTTGCTCTTCTCGCCATGCCTAGCTTCGACTATGGCAAGTTTGAGCACGGAAGGTGAACGTTGGGTGTCTCCTAGGGTTGTTAGAAGGGTGCACTAGACGTTTCTGCATTAGGTCGAAGTACCTACGTATCGATTCATCCAAGATGTTACTATAGGTATTGTCAAGGAACGTACCGAATGTGAAAAGCGTCCTGCGATGATTCTCAAGTCTGTGACCCCTATTTTTGGTTTTTGGACGCTCTCAGGACCGCTCGAGTACGTGCCTGTCTCTGGATCGGTGGGGCATCGTTGAGCCCAACCACTCGGATCGCTGGGGCTCTTGTGCGTCGGTCCTTGCCGCCCGCAGGGTTCAGCCGAAGGAAAATCCTCAACTGATCTTGACTCGTCCAATCTTTCGAGGGGCTTCAAGATCTCGTGTGCATCGATGGCAGCAACCGACAAAGAGCATTGGCCACATGCAACGGACAGACACTAGACGCTGGTTCAACGGGTCTCGTAAGTAACCTCCCGTCTCTGCCATTCTCCTTTCCCGGGCGCCGGTTACGATGTTGGCTTGCCACCCAGCCCAGAAGCATCCTGGTTGTCTTGACGTCTCTTGGCATACATGACAACATGGCTGCGCAACCAGACAACTGGTACGATGGCGGCTATCAGAACTTATCTTTGTCCCGAATCTCTGGCTGATATCGATTTCTTGGCGACTTCTCTGGAAGCCCAGCGACACCTGACACCTGCGCCAAAACCCAAGAGGCGCCTAAGACAGCGGTCAGGATGAATGCCATTGTGATCCAGTCAATTCTTCGGATAAAAACGACCATTGATTCCCAAACGATGAAGAAATCGCGAGACAGCTTGCATTGTAATGATGAATCTAGTAACAACTGGCTTCAGTTCCGCCAAAAGTATGCGGACGTGTAGAAAACACTCGGTGGCTTCGCGTAATGGCAACTCCCCAGCAACTTCGGACGGTATCTCGTGTTCAAAGAAGGACATTTAGGGAGACGTAAAAGCTTAAGAAACGTCACGAGGTCCAGCCACCATCAGCCGCAGACTCCAGCTGGAGAGGCAGATTCCGGGCTGAAGAAAAAGGCCGCTACTTCCCACATCCTGCTGCCCGTCTGGCAACCAAATGATACCTTGGAGAGTGTAGTAAGTTTTAATGGAGCCTGATCCCTTGATCAGAACACTGCTCTGTAAGTCAAAGGGAACGCAACAACTGGTTCCCACGCCGGTACCTCGAAACAGCTTGCAGTTTATTAAGATCATCGTGAAAAACCTCGTGTCAAATTATCCAACATCCAATCGGCGAACTCGCACGTCTCCATGCTCCTAGGTACACGGCAAGATACCCACCTAGGTACCTAGTTAAAATCGAAAGGTAAGGTACCTTACCCAAGAAAGACAACAACAACCCATGGCCATTGACCCCTGCTCCTGGGCCGCTGGTCGACAAAATAAACCCTTGCCAAAAGGGGAAATGGGTACGTACCTTCCCCCCTGCAGGTCCGCCCTACTCATGCAGGTTGAGGTGTCCCACGACCCTGATCCCCAGAGATGGGATCTTGGATCTTGGAGGAAACACACGACACTGAGCACGCTCGCACGCTATTCTGACCTCCTTTCCCATCTTCCACTGTCGTTCCCTATCTTATGCGCCAATTTCCACATGCATCCGCATGTCATTTCAGCCAAGAGCTGGACTGTAAGCCCGGCGCTTCTCTACCCCCTCTTCGCTTGTCCAGAAAACGCTTCCTCGCTTCAAGCCTCATACCTCCCCGTCGGGCCCCCTGGCTCTCCTTTTCTGCCTTTTCTGTCTCTCTAGTGGCCGACCAGCATGAGGCGTTCGGGCTGGAAATAGAGCGGCACGGAAACCCTCAACTGCCAAGGTCATGGCAACGGCGAGATTGGCTTGAAAAATACTTTGCCGGGTGGGTGATGGTGCCTGGGGTAGGGCTTAAGCATCAAAGAAAAGGGCGCTACTGGGTATTAGCGCTCAGGCTCTTTGATTGTCCAGGTATCGCCTTCTGCGTATCGTCTGCGGCCCACTTGCTCAGTTCTCATCGGCTCGCGCTCCATCCACATCCCAAGCCGCTATTCGTCCCACACACCCAACCCGACTTACCGCGTCCTGAGGTAGAACATGGTTGCTAGAGGAGAAGCCAAGTACCCGTCTCCTTCATTCAGTCGGTTTCCGACCCACGCGTTGCAAGGGCAATCCGCAGCCATCTGGTCCGGCCGGCTAGTCCTACTGGTTTCTTAGCAGGGCCCATAGAAGCGTGGCATTCCTCTAGCCGCCTTCTTGGTCGCCTTCCCGATGGACTCCTTCTGAGCCCCTAGATCAGGATGAGGGCAGAACACCTATTCCGAGTAGGAGGACACGGCCGGAGCCTAGTCAGGGCTATCCGTGTCTAAGGCCTCCGCAATGGCCGTGACCGCCCATCATCTCAGGTCTGGCGGCGCTTTGGTTCGAAAGAATATATAGCTTCATGGTTCCCGGACCGTCATGAATGCTTTCCTCTTCACCTCGCCACCTCATTCTCTACACTCCTTCGACTTGCTGCTGTGTCGCTTTTGCCTCTTGGCACATATTTGTCACCATGAGGACCTCACAGCTGTATTTCGCTTTTGCTTCCACTTTGGCCCATGTAAACGCAGCGGCCTACCCTCCTGGTCTTCACAAGCGCGCACTCCAGGCCCCGGCAAACACGACAAATGGCTACCAATATCTTGGCTGCTATGTGTAAGACATAAGATCGAATGGAATGGCCGGAATACCTGCTGACCAGACCATAGCGACGTTGGCCGAACCATTAACGATGTTGCCACCACCAGCAACCTGATGACCAATGAACTCTGCACGAATTTCTGCTTCAACAAGGGCTTCTCCTACGCAGGGACCGAGTGGTATGGCGAATGCTATTGCGGTAATGCCTTGGCCAAGGGCGGTGTTGCTGCCAACGAGGCCGATTGTACCACACCTTGCAACGGAAACGCGACACAGCCCTGTGGAGGCCCCAATCGCCTGACGATGTACAAGACCGCCCTCACCATGGGTCCTTCAGTTAACCCTGGAGTTGGAGATTGGTCTTCTCTCGGATGTTACTCGTAAGATGAGGCACCATACGATCAGATGCTGTGCATACTGACAGCAAGACAGTGAGGGTACAACGGGTCGCGTGCTTGAATTTGGTGTCCACGACATTACGGGCGGTATGACCGTCGCCAAGTGCACTGCATCTTGTCAAGCTCAAGGATTCATCCTTGCAGGTGTCGAATACTCTGGCGAATGCTGTGAGTGGCGCTTCTTTCATAATATATGACACATTTCTAACATTTCATCCCAGACTGCGGCAACAAGCCTGCCAACGGTGGCGCCCCTGCTGTCGATGGTTGCAACATGATTTGCAGCGGCAATTCCTCGGAATAGTATGTTCCTCGAAACACTAATCGCACTGATTTCAGACTGACCCCAAGTAGCTGCGGCGGTCCGAACCGTTTGAACGTATATGACTTCCAGCATCAGTACCAGCCGCTTCCGTCATCCACGTCGACCCCGCCGCCCACCAGCACTCCGGCATCCAGCTCGGTAGCCTCCTCAAGTAGCTCCATCATCATCTCCAGCAGCTCTGGCCCTTCTGATATTAGCCCTTCGTCTGCCAGCAGCTCAGTTATCATCTCGCCAAGCAGCATCAGCAGCTATTCCGCAACCCCAACTCCTACCGCTCCCGGCCAGCCAGTAACTGTTGGTGCCTGGAAGTACTATGGCTGCCAAACTGAGCCTCAGAACGCCCGTGCTCTCAATGCCAACACTTTCGGTGCCGATGACATGACCATTGAGAAATGTGTGGCTTTCTGCGCTGGTTATACGTTTGCCGGTCTGGAATGGTCTCGCGAGTGCTGGTGTGGCAACTCTCTCGCCACTGGCTCCAACATTGCACCCCAGAGCGACTGCACTATGACATGCACTGGCAACAGCTTTCAGTATGTTATCCTAGCAGAAGCGTTCTTTGCCGCCTTCGTTAATACTGTCCACTTTACACAGGTACTGCGGCAACGGTAACCGTTTGTCTGTTTACACCGTCGGTGATGCGAAGCAGTCTATCTCGTCATCCACAGCCAGTGGATCTCCCACAGGCGCATCTGCTTCCTCAACGTCTTCGGCTGCTCCCACTCCCACCGGATACCCTGCCGGCTGGACTGACCAAGGCTGCTGGGTTGACAATGCCAACGGCCGTATTCTTCCCAACCAGGCTCCAGATGATCCGAACATGACGGTCGAGTCTTGTGTCAATTACTGCAATAGCCACGGGTACACAGTTGCGGGTGCTGAGTACCACACTCAATGCTTCTGCGGCAATGCCATCTATGGCGGTGGTGTCGTTGCTTCGGACCCAACTACTTGCAACACTCCCTGCGGTGGCCGGTCAAGCCAGATGTGTGGTGGTGGTAACCGCATGACCATTTTTTCCAAAGGCACACCTCAGACGTACGCGCCTCCTGTGCCTCAGAGAAGCGGTCTCAATGGTTCTTGGACCTACGAGGGCTGCGCCACTGACAACGTCAACAACAATGGGCGAACATTCCCCCAGCAAACCATCTACGCTGGAACTCTGACGGCTGGTTTGTGCCTGGACGCTTGCGCCAAGTTTGGCTACATGGCTGCTGGTCTTGAGTATGGTGAGGAGTGCTATTGCGGTGACCCTTCCAACATTGTCACGGCAGGCGCCACATTCGTCGACGAAACACGGTGCAGTATCTCCTGCGCAGGAAATGCCACTGGTATTTGTGGAGGTCTCGCAGTGATGTCGACGTACTTCTGGACTGGCACGCCACTATACAACTGGACTTACGCAACTGGTGATGATGCTGGAAGCTACGAACTTTTCATTGGCGGCAAGTGCATACCTCTGATGACCATGGAGTCGATCACTGGCAAGGTAACTTTTCTTGAGAAATGGGGAACTGGCCCGCTAAACTCCACGGGCGCTTACGAACTCGATGTCTCCCTGGCCCCTGATCTGAACAAGGCCTGGAGAGAGATGCACGTCAAGACGGATATCTTCTGCTCAGCTGGTCTCACTCTTCCCGACAAGGCTGGCCGTCAGCTCAACATTGGAGGCTGGTCCGGCGACTCGACCTACGGCGTTCGTCTGTACACACCCAGCGGCTCAGCTGGTACGAATGGTACCACCGATTGGCAAGAAGATCCTTCCCTTCAGCTTCAGAATGGACGCTGGTACCCGTCTGCCATGGTCATGGCCAACGGTTCCATCTTTGTCATCGGAGGTGAAGAGGGTTCCAACGGCAGAGCCGTGCCTACGGTCGAGGTCCTGCCTAACCCTGGACGGGCCCCGATCTACATGGACTGGCTTCAGCGTACCGACCCCAACAACCTGTACCCTTTCGTTGCCGTGCTTCCCAGCGGAAACATCTTCGTCGCCTACTGGAACGAGGCCAGAATCCTTGACAAGGACACTTTCGACACTACGACCCTGCTGCCTAATATTCCTGGCTCTGTCAACAACCCCATGGGAGGCCGTTCTTATCCTCTTGAAGGCACTGCTGTGCTCCTCCCCCAGAAGGCCCCCTACTCCGAACCTCTCGGCATTCTCATCTGCGGTGGATCGGGTACCGGCGCCGGCATTGCTTTAGATAACTGTGTCACTATCCAGCCCGAAGCCGCTAAGCCTGCCTGGACCGTTGAGCGCATGCCTACTCGTCGTGTCATGTCCTGCATTGCCCCTCTGCCTGATGGAACATACCTCATTAACAACGGTGCTATGCAAGGTGTCGCTGGTTTCGGTCTGGCCACCCAGCCCAACCACAACGCTCTGTTGTACGATCCCGAAAAGCCTCTTGGTTCACGTATCACTGTCATGGCCAACACCACCATCTCTCGTCTCTACCACTCCGAGTCCATCACCCTTCTTGACGGACGCGTCCTTGTTAGTGGTTCTGACCCCGAAGACGGTGTCAACCCCCAGGAGTATCGCGTCGAGGTTTTCAATCCTCCGTACCTCCTCAGCAAGAAGACTCGCCCGACTTTCACTTTGCCGAACACCGACTGGGCTTACGGTGGCTCCTACACCTTCAGCCTCGGCCACCAGGCGAAGGGCGTCATCAAGGTCAGCCTTCTCGGCGCCGTTTCTTCGACGCACGGGAATTCCATGGGTGCTCGCACCATCTTCCCGGATGTCACTTGCGGCCCCTTGAGCTGCACCGTCATTGCCCCACCCCGCGCAGGTATCGCACCTCCGGGCTGGTACCAATTCTTCGTGTTAGACGACGGCATGCCGGCTGTCGGTGTCTACGTACGCATCGGCGGTGACCCCGCCGGCCTGGGTAACTGGCCTCAAGGCGCGCAGTTCACCAGGCCGGGCGTCTAGACTCAGTCATGACTTGAGATAGTGTCCTTCTCTCTTCTCCTCTTTTCTTTTCTTAGAATTTAGATTGGTGTTGCATACCTCTTTTTTCTTTTCTTTTTTTCTTTAAACAAGCGATTATTCTGCTTCGGATTACAAACTTGCTGGGGATCCTGGGTACCTCTTGGGAACGAGGAGGGATCAGATACTTTCGTTAAGGAGTAGCGCCCCCGGGCTTTGGGGAGGAATACACATACTCATTTTAAAGAAAACCCAGTTTGGGCAAATATCCTCCACGACAACGCCAAATCTAGGCGATTTCTAGATAGTATATAATTATAATCTTTTATCAATTTATATTAATAGCTTCAGTATTCTGTAGAGCATGTTATGATAAGAAGAGAGTAATAAATACTAGAGGATAGTACTACTAGGCGGGTAAAAGCACTACTATAGGGCCCTAAATATATATTAGAGTCTACTTAATCGTATAGTAAAGGGTATGAAATAACTAATATACTAATATATAATAATTTAAAACTCTTATATATAAATTCTTATAGCATTTATATTTAAGATTAGCTAATATAAATATCATTTAATTTAGCTAAATTTACTACTATATTCATATATTTTCCGCACTATTATTTATACTAAGAGGTCGATTTAATAATACTATATTATATTATAATTAAAGAAATAAGCTTAGTTAACCTTTTAATATATATTGTAGAGTAAAGAATATATATAAAAAAGTAATAAATCTATCTGAATTAAGTAATATCTACTTTAGTAAGTCTTAGATATAAATTCTATTAAAATTATATATAACGTAGTTTATTAGTTAGCCGCGCACTTTTTCCTATATCTATAATAATATCTAGTATTTCTTAACTATAATATATTAAATCTATTATTAGTTATTACTATTAGAGTCTCCTAATAGTTTAATATCCTGAGAATAGATTTATATGTTATAACTAGTCTCGCTATATATATTATAATATCTCTAAGCTAGCTAGGCTCTCTTTAATAGACCCCCCTCTTTATTTTCTTAAGGTATTAGATATTTATATTTTTATTTCTCTTTTACTAAACCCTTAGAATCCTCTATATTAAGGACTCCTCTAAGTTAAACCTATATCCTTTTAGCCTTCTAGCGTTTTATAAGTATTATATTTATATCCTTAAGTATATAAAGCTAATTAGTTAAAAGAGTAAGTAAGCATATTATTACTTATATACTTTTTAATAATTACTTAACTATAATAATAATTAGTATTAGTAAGCTTCTTTAACAAATAGAGATCTTACTTTTTTTTATTAAGTTAAATTATAAGATAGTTTATTATAAGTTAGAAGGTATTTATAACTACTAAGGTAACAATATTGAAAGGTTACCTATAAGAGGTATAGGTATTGATAAATATATATTAAGCTTTTAGATAATATAGTCTAGATTTTATAATTAATTTCTAATACCTAGGAATATAGATTTTATATTTTCCTTATTAAAAACCTTATTATAAGCCTAGTAGAAAGCAACAAAGAACTCGGACTTAGTAATATAGTTTATAGAAGCTTAGATAAAGAGGTTAATATTATTATTATATATACGTTTTAGAGGTAAATAAAGAGTAATCTTTAATAGCTAGAGTAGATATAATAAATATATAGGTATACTAATTATTATAATATTTTTCTACTTATAGTAAGTATTAAGTTTAGCTAATAAATAGCTCTTATAGCTATTAATAATAAGTATCTAGTAGACGCCCTTAGTTTAGTTCTTAGTATATTTATTAAAGTATTTAATCTAGTTAAGACCTATTTAATTATCTATCTATCTATTAGTATTATAAGCTACGCCTAGGTTAAGCCTACCTAGGCTTCTACCTAGGTTTACTACCTTAGGGAGCTACCTAGGGCTTACCTAGGGCTTACTTAGTAATCCCTTATAAACTAATAAAATCTTTACTAGAGAGGAAAACTTCCCCGTTTCCTCTTTAGCTTAAATAAATAATATTATAATAACTTATTATTGAATAAACTTAGGTTAAACCCTTTATATATTTAAGCTTATTACTATAAGAATAATAATAAGTAGAGCGCTACTCCCTACTAACTAGTAAAATAGTTAACAATAATATAGCTAAAACTTAAGATAAGCTATTATAAGCTAATTTAATAGTAGTACTAGAGTACCTCTAGTAATAGTTATAAGAGGTTAAGTAGGGGAATAGCTGATATATAGCTATATAGACCCCTATAAATATTATTAATAAAGCTTTAGTAATACTTAGTATAATATATTAAAAGCTACTACCCCTACTCCTAAAGCCTTTAAGTAAGTAGAAGGAATATACCTCTTAGGTATAATAAATAAGATATAAAATTACTATTAATAAGGCGTTTTACTTTATAAATATAGAGGTATAATACCTTATTAACTCCTATTTAGATATTACACCCTAATAAGTAGTCTCTATTCTTACAAAGCTAGGGGTAATAATAGATAATATAACCTAGAGGACTTTATAACCTACCTTAATTAAACTTATTATGATTCCAATATCTAATTACAAGCTATAATCTAACTATAAACCCTCTAGTAAAAAGAGAATAAAGCTCTAATAACCTTCTTATTAAGGTTTAAGGAAATACTAGCTAATATAAGTAATATAAACTAGCTAAGTTAAATCTAGATTTTATTTTTAAAGGCCTCTCTTACCCCTAAGCTAAGGGATTAGCTAATTATTATTAACTTATTAGTTAATTATAATAGCTAGCTCTTAAAGGTTTAGAGTATTATATAGAAAATAGAGCGTTAAAAAGCCCCTAGTAACTATATAGTAACTTATTAGAGACTTATTACTAAGGATACTAAGGGGGATATTTATATAACTAGAGCTATATATATCTTATAAGTTCAGGAGATAAGATATTATAATTATTATAACTCTACATTCTCCTTAGGTACCTCCCTAGTATAATACTAATATTTATAGAAGGGTATAAAGGACTCTTATACTTATTATACTTATAGAGTTAGAGGGTATATTACTTAGTACTACCCTAGTAAGGAGGACTAGCTACCTAGGGTTATAAAGGGCAAGATTCTAAAGGAAGAATTAATATATTATAAGGTTATAAATAACTACTAGGTAGTAGCTAACTCCTTAGAAGAAGATAAGGAGTTAGGAAAAGACTAACTATTATAGGAATATAGTAGTGTATTAGGTTATAATAGATTAATACTAACTAGGAGGCTCTGCGCGTGGGCGCGCGGGAGCGGTCTATATATACGGCTAGGCAGTAACTAATAGCAGTATATAGGATATAACCTATAGTATAGTAACACTAACTCTAGAGTAAAATTAGGCCCTAGAGCTTACTAAAGAGGAGATATTAGGTTAGGAGGAATATAAATAGGAATAATTAGCTAATAATAAGCTTATTATTATTTAGGTTAGAGTTAATAGAGGATATCTAGCTTATACCCTAGTAAATACTAGGAGTAATAGCTATATAATAATTAACTTTTCTTTAGTTTAATACCTTTATTTTTTATATCTTAAGAAAGAATACTAATTTATAAGAGGATATATACTTAGTAAACTATTACTAGGTAATACTTTAGGTATAGTAATATTAAACCTAGAGATAAGTAGCTATACTTAATATATCTTTATATATATAATTAATAGCTTAGACCTTAATATCCTCTTAGGGGGCCCCTAGATAGAATAGAACTAGGTTATTTATAATACTATAGCTTATTAAAGATATTATAAGAGGGGGTATATAAGGTTATACCTAAAGGATTAAGAAGAAACGCCCCTTATAAAAGAAATAAGGGTTATAAGGTTCCTTAATATACCCTCGTTCTTTATAATTTACTAACGCCTAGTGAGATAATAGAGTAAGTATTAGGAGAGTATTATAGAGATGCTAATATAAGCTATTAGCTTAGCTAATATTAAGAAAGCCTTAAACTTAAAACTAAAAGAGGACTAATAATACTATTTATTAAGCTAGGTAATAAAAAGGTTCTCTAACTTATTTAACTCTAATAAGGCTTATTTATTACCACCTAGGTAACCTAGGGTAAATTACTAAATTAACCTTATATTAGAACTAGATAGAAGGGAGCTATTACTTTCTTAGGGTCCCTTCTGTAGTATATTAATATCATAGCGCTAGGTTAGACCTACCTAAATTTCGAGTCACGTGACCGCTAAGTTATATAATCTCTAAGTAACTCTTTAGCCTTCCGGGGCTACGCTAGCCTATAGTAAGACTTTTCCCTTCTTTAATATAGAATCTACTTAATATAGTATAATTAAAGTATATTAACCTTTACTTATTTATTATTTATAATACTATTCTATATTTATCTATCTATTCTCTAGAAATAGAAGTATAATATCTTAATTAACTATTATTAATCCCTACTCTATTAATTAACTAATATAAGTATAGTATTTAACTAAGCGCTAAGCTAACTAATCTATACCCTAATTAACCTAAACTTAATTAATACCCCCCCTCTACCTTATAATAATATACTAAATAAGACCTAACTAGCGGCCTCTAGCCACTGCATAGTGATTTTACCTACTTAAGTACAATAGACCTTCTAACTCCGCGCCTCCTGATAATATATAGCCTTCGGTCACGTAATCCTCTCCTAACTATAGCTATACTTATATATACCCTACTAGATAGCCTTATAATTTCTAACTTTATATTAAGAATAATATAGTTTTTAATTATTTAAACTATAAAATTATTAACTTTTCCCCTCGTATACTACCTGCGCTGCTATTAAATACCGCCTCTATTACTGCTTCGTCCGCTAGTAGTCCTCTTGTTCGATCGGGTTAGCTAACGCCTTCGTAGCTATGCTATTATTAGTAACGCTCTCCCTATTAGTTAGCATAAGCTATACTCACTAACGTTCCCCTAATAGGCCTAGGCTGCCTAGGCTACCTCTACTTTAGTAATATACAGGACCTACTTAAAGAAGGGCTACTTTATAAGGTATATAATAACCTACTAAACTTCTATTACTAAGTTTACTTACTTAGCTCTAATACTATTATACCTTATAGAGTCCCCTATAGGGGTATTAAGGTAAGCCCTCTTAAGAGCTATATTAATAATATACTCTCTATATATTGCAGAGTAGTTAATAAAGGAGCAGGTTTTATTAATTATATTAAGGCTAAACTCTCTAGTAATCCCCTCTGTATTATTTATACTAAAGGGCGTGCCTCGCTCGGGCTTAGCGTATTTATATACGGGGTCTAGTGCTAATATAGTTAAGGTATGTTTTCTATATAGTCTTATAGGTCTTATGAACTAAAGATATAATAGGATTTATTATAGGTTAGATAAGGATAAGGAAGAGGGAGAGGTATAAGGCCCTACTTATAGAGCTTCTTATGCTTCTAGCTATAAGAACCTCTTAGGAAAGACCTCTTTAGTTAAGGAGTTACCTCTTATATAATAGTATTTATAATACCTTACTAAAAGGTTAACCTTTTAAGTTAAGGAGTTATCTTATATAGTAGCTTTTATAATACCTTTAGCACCTTACTAGAAGGTTAACCTTTTAGGTTAAGGAGTTATCTTATATAGTAGCTTTTATAGCACCTTATTAAAAGGTTTAGCGAGGGCCTTACTATAAGAGCCTTAATAGCCTATTTAGCTCTAATATAATTAGCCCTAGTGCGGCGCGTATCTAACTTTATATAGTAATATTTAGAGGGTTTACTTATAAGTAATAGGAATATATAGGGTTCTTATATTATTTTCCTTAACTAGTAGAGAGTATAAGTTAAAATACCTATATAGTATTTCCTAAATTATACTTACGAACTAGGTGAATTTATTATAGTCTTTCTATAAAGGGGCTACGGCGTAATTCCGAACTTAAGACCTAACTAGCTAGTTATAGTTATAAGGCTATAATAATACTTATACTGAATACTAGAAGACTCCTAGAGCCTTCTATTAAGGCCTTTTAATACTACTATATTACGCTACCTAATTATAATACCCCCTTATATAAGGACCTAAAGGTTTTTAACCTAAATAAGTTTATTCATAAGTAGCTTATTAAAGGCTTATTTATAGACCTTAATATAGAGGGATATAAGAGCCTAGATTAGAGCGCTATTACTAAATTATAGATGTTCTCTAACCTCCTTATTATTAATTATAATTACTTAGGTAAAAGCTAGAAGATTACCCTTACTCTTAATAATATAATATAGCTATTCCAAAATAACCCTAACTTAAGTCTTATTCAGATTTAAGACTAGTTTATGAAGAGAGCTACTTAGGGTACTAAGTCTTAGGCTTTATATATTAAATATATTATTATAAGTAATAACCTTTATATACTTATAATACTACCCTATATCTAGAGTATAAGAATTAAGAGCTCTAGGAGCGTTCAAATAATACCTATATTACTAGTAATAATATTAAATAATCTACTATACTTAAATACTATCAAGAAGAGTATAACTAGGCTTAATATAATATTATTACTATTACTAAGGAGCGGAATAAGGTAAGAGATATTAATAAAGCTTTGCTTTAGTATTTTAGATCTAATATAACTATTACTTCTCTCTTAGTAAACCCTCTCTGTAGTAATTATAGCGCTATATTTTAAGCGATCCTTAATTAAATAATATACCTTAAGAGTTAGGTCTATTCTAGCTCGCCCTTATTAATTATTAGTAATAATAATACCTAGTTTATTAGAATACCTAAAGTCCCTATCTTTATAAGTACTAAGAGTATTAATCCTAAGTATTTAAAGTTTAATACCTAGCTTTTTTATATTAAAATACGCCTTAGTAATAGAGAGTATTATAATAAGTCCTAATACTTTAAGTATATACTCTCGCGCTTTAGAGGAACTACTTATGATATCTTATTCTCTCTCCTCTTAGGGGACCTATCTTAAATTACTATAGTAGAATAGCTTATTAAAGAGCTAAAGGGTATCTTTGTTAACTTAGTTTAGTATAACGAGGCTTAAATAAAGCTTAATACTCTTATTATCTTATTTAAGGATATCTAGATTAAACGACCTACTTTTATTAAACTTATAAAGCTAAACCCCTAGAGTCTTAATAGCGCCAGAAGTTCTATAAGAAGCTACCTACCTCCTTTTAAAACTAGTACTCTATTTATTATATAAGTAGCACCCTTAACTTCTAGGATTATACTACTTAGGTTTATATTATAGGTTATATTACAGGTATATTATAGCTTATATTAGAGCGCTTTCTAATACCTACTTAGCTAATTAAATTATTATATAAGGCCTTACCTTAGCAGTTTTATTAAACCCTGTAGTAGAGAAAGCCCCTATACTTAAGCCTATATAAACTAGGGCTATATCCCTAAGGCTTTATATAAGAAGCTCTATAACTAGGGCGCTTATTTTATTTATAATAATACTAGCTATACCTCGCGGGTTTACCCTTATAAGAGAGCTAGAGCTATTATAAGTATTACTAAGCCTATTAAAGCTATTAATAGTAATCTAGAGCTAGTAGAAAGCTAAAACCCCTAGTAAAAGTAAACTCCTTACTAGGGGAGGCTTGAAGAAATTAATAATTAGTAATAATATCTATTAACTTATAATAACTAATTAGTAATAATATCTATTAACTTATAATAACTAATTAGTAATAAACTAGTAGAGAAAGAGTTAGTTCTAGTTTGAGTTCGGAATTACGCCGCAGCCCCTTCGCAAAAAGACTATAACAAATTCACCTAGTTCGCAAGCATAATTCGGGAAATATTATATAGGTATTTTAACTTATACCCTCTACTAGTTAAGGAAAATAATATAAGAACCCTATATATTCCTATTACTTATAAGTAAACCCTCTAAATATTACTATATAAAGTTAGACGCGCGCTGCACTGGGGCTAATTATATTAGAGCTAAACGGGCTACTAAGGCTCTTATAGCAACGCCCTCGCTAAACCTTCTAATAAGGTAAAAGCTACTATACGAGATAACTCCTTAACCTAAAAGGTTAACCTTCTAGTAAGGTAAACGCTACTATATAAGAGGTAACTTAATACCGAACGCACTTAGCGCGGTTATCCCGCTCAAGGGCGTCTAACGCGTTTAACGCGTTAAACGTACCTAAACGCGTTAACCCTTATAAAAGGGCTTATCGCCTTTAAGGAAAAAAACCTTCTAAATTTATAGAACTTTTACTTATAATTTTCACCTACTATATAGACTAGATTAATTAGTAGCACGACCTTAATAGTTAGCTATATTCCCTTATAACTTAGGATATCCCTTATAATTAAGGAAGGTACTTAACTATATAGATAGCTAACCCCGTTAAGTTTATATAAAGTAGTATTATAGTAGTTAATACCTATAGGTATTATATATTATTAAAAGCTTCTAAACTCCCCCTTTCCCTTAACTAGGAAATATTAATAAGAGATATTAACCCTTTATTATTTCCCTTAACTAGGAGATATTACTAAGAGATATTAAACCTTAAAGATTTCCTTAACTAAGGAATATCTTAAAGAGATAATAAACCTCTAATAATAATACTTTATAAGCTACTTTCTAATTATAAGGTTAAAGAAGGTCTTAAGTCTAACCTTCTAGAACCTATTAACTATTTAATTATTATAAACTTTATAGTAGCGCTTAAGCGATACCTAGATAAGTTCTATATACTACTTACTTAGACTAAGTATACCCTTTTTAAGTTAGTAATAAAAGTAAGTATTATAGCTATTACTTATAAGAACTTTAAATAGTATTTAGTAAATTACTATAGATATATTTTAAAGTTAATACTATATAGAGAAGTATATAAGACTACTTAATATATTTAAGGTAAAGTCCTATAGGTATAGATAACTAACTTATATCTATTTACTAATACTATTAAGTAGTAGTATTGCCTTAATCTCCCTTATTATAATTAATATATTAAAATAGAGATTAAGGAGGGCTAGACTCTAGACCTAATACTCCCCTTTAAAGAGGATAAAGAGAGGGGAGGCTATAAGACCCTAAGAGCTAAAGCTATAGATAAGCTAGATATCTTAAAACCTATATCTAAACTTAATATAATAATAATCCCTAAAGCTTTCTTAGTACTCCTATTAACTCTAGAGGAATATTATAAGTTTAGATAAAGTTTTATAAATAGTTTATAACTCCTACTTCTTAAACCTATATTAAAGGATATAACTATTATATTAATATTAAAGCTAAGTAATATAGTCCACGAAGTAGGCGAAAATTATAGGTGAAAAACTCCTATATATTTCGAAGGTTTTTTCCTTAAAGGCGATAAGCCTTTTTATAAGGGTTAATATATTTAGGTACGTTTAACGTATTAAACGCGTTAGACACCCTTAAGCGGGATAACTACGCTAAGCGCGTTTAGTATTAATTACCTATATAAGAAGAAAAAGGTATTAATTATAATATATAATATAAAATTTAATTTATACCTCCTATTATAGTAACGTACTAGTAAGTAGAGCTATACTATTATATATAAGTAACTATATATAACCTTACTTCCTTTCTATTCTATACGTTTTAATTATATCCTACTTTAGGCTAAGGGAGTCTTAGGCGTAGTATTAGTTATCTTTAAGAGGTCGGGGTAGTCCTTATCCTTATTATTAACAATCTCTTTAGCTATAACTAGGAGTTAGTTAATATTAATACTATAAGTAGTAGCTAGTTAGGTATTATCCTTATATTACTCTAGGAATAGGTAGCGAGATTTATTACTAACCTTAGGGTACGCCTTAGTAATATTATTATTTTTAATTATAGCTATTAAGGTAGCGAGGGAGGCGATATTAGCGCAAAGGCCTCAAAGGTTAATAGTATATTTATACTAAAAGTTAGCTATATCTATAGCCTTAGGGTTACTAAGGTCTAAGAGAGCCTAGATAGCGCTCGAGTTAATACTATTAACTATAGCCTAACTAATATAAGCGTTATCCTTAGTATATATACTAGGAAACTTATATTATAATATCTACTTAATAATAAAGAATAGTAATATAGCGCTAAACTTTAGGTTACTTATAATTTATTTAGTTATAAACGAGTTAAGGGCGTAGATATATATATATAGACTAAGGATAATTAAGCTATTCTAGATAAGCGCGTATAGGGTAAGGCGTTTAGTATAGCAAGTAGCTATAAGGTTAGTAGTATTAAAGAAATAGAGGTGCTAAAGGTATATATTAATTACTTCTTATATAATTAGGAACTTTATATAGGAACGGGTAAGGCGATAGAAGCTAGTAATATAAGTATAGGATTACTAGTCTATAATAATAATCTTCTTAATACTAGTAGTAGTATTAGGTATCTTAGCGGAGCTAGGCGCGTTAATAGTATTAAAGGGGCTAATATTAGAGGAAGGATTAATATTAGGGTAATCCTCTAGGCTAGTAGCTAACGCTATACGCTTATTAGAAGACCTAGTAATAAGGTATTATTCTAGGCTAAGGAAGCCTAGGCTCTCTTATATTAATCCCTAGGGAATAGTCGCTATAATAAGCTTAAACTCGTTAGTAGCTAACTTAATAAATTAGCCTAGGTTAAGGGTAATAGCGCTAGTATTAGTAATATAACCCTTAGAGAGCGCCGTAGTTAGGGCGATCTAAGTCTCCTTATATCTATTAAGTAGTATAGTAATATAGCTAATATATTTACTATAGGCTTATATTCCCTTAATAGCCTTAATAGTATCCGTTATATTAGGGGTGCTAATACTAATAGCTTGCTTCTTAGGAGTAGCTATCTTATTAGTCTTATTCTAAGTAATAGGAGTTAATCTAATACTAATTATAATAATATTAGTTAATAGTTAAGGTTTAATATATTTAGTAGCGTTAGTAGCTTAGTTAGGTTAGCTAGCGTTAAGGGATAGTTTAGGCTAATTAGCGTTAGTAGTCTTATTAGCTTAATAGCGTTTAGTAGTAATAGGTTTATTATCTCTACTTAAGGCCTCTCTAGAATTAATAGAAATAGGTATACTAGTGATATTAGTAGTATAATATAGGTTATATTTAAGGGAGTTCTATATAATATTATAGAGAGATAGCTACTTAATATTTAAGATAGTATTAGGGAATTAGTAGTAGAACTTAATTCGGTTTATAGATAGTAGTTAGGTAACTAAGTAAGCGTTAGTACCTAGGTAGATAATAAATAGGGTACTAGAAATATTATAACTAGTTCTATAATATTAGGTCTCTTAGTTAAGGGCGTGCTTAAAGATTTCTTAGTTATAAACGTAGTATCTAGGCTTACTATAAGGGATCTTAATATTAAGTAAGTAGTAGTAAATATAGTTAAGGGTAATATACTTAGCGTTTTTATATTTAGAGCGTTATCTATTTATAGTAAAGTAATACCTAAGTATATATAATATAAGTTACTCTAGTAGCGCTAAGCGCGCAACGACGTAGAGCGTTAATAAGATTTCTCAACGTCTTAACGAGGATAATAGTAATAAAGGGAGATATATAAGAGTAATAATAGTATAATAACGGGGTTAAAGGTGTTAACGCTCTTTAGCGAAATATATATATAGAGGAAAAATACGCTTAATACTAAGTAAGTAGAGGTAGTAGTAATAACTAATAGGGTTACCTAGCAATATAAATTTATTTTATATATATATACTTAAGGGCTAATTTCTCTTATTAGTTAAGTAAGAGTAAGGGTTAACCTTCTAATAAGGAGAGCGGTTATGTTTATAAAGGTTCTTATAGTACTAAGGGCGGAAGGAGTTTAAGAGGGAAGGTATAATAAGTATAGTTATCTTTACTAATAGGATAGGCGCGAATATCGCTATTATTAGGGTAAAGTTCTTAGATGCGCTAAGCGCGCTAAACGTCTTTATTTTATAATAAGGCCTTAGTTATAATACTCTTTATAATCTACTTATCTATTTAAGGCGCTTTAAGTAGCGCGTTCCTTATTTATAATATATATTATATTATTCCCCTAGGTTCTTATAAGGCCTTCCTCTTAAGCGCCTTAGTAGTCTTTTACTAGGCTTTAATATTAGTTTAATACCTTATTAGATAGGTCTTTAAGCTTATATTTATCTATAGAGCTATTCTATCTCTTATTCCTTACTTTTAAATATAGTAATAAGTTCGTCCGCGTTTATAATATCTTTATCTATCTAAATAGTATATATTAGTAAGTAACTTTTCTATTTAACTAGATATTATACCTTTCCTTATGCAAGGGTTTATTTCTTAAGAATACTTTTAATCTTAAAATACTTATATACTTTAAGCTAATAAATATTATTATCTTCTTTAAGATTAACTAGGCCTTAGTAGTTATCTTAGTAGTTAAATAGGTTATTACTAGGGGCTAGTGCTAGTATAAGTTAGATAATAGATATAACTAGGTAAATATTTATATTAGGTAGAATATCGAGGTAGTATACTAACTTACTAATATATTTAAGGACCTTAAATAAAATACGCTAGTAGCTATATTTTAGGTTTAGTTATCCTAGTAGATAATATCCTAATCCTATTTTAAGGTATACCTAGTCGCCTAGCTTAAAGGTAACGAAACGATGTTTTTTATTATACTATTCCTTTATATATAGCTAGGCTACTACGATTAAAATTTTTACTTCCTCCTAGAAGATTTCATAGTTTATTTTAGGGTTAGTATTACCTAAGATATTTAACGCGTTATTAGTATTTTTACTATATAGGATCTAGTTTAGTAAATAACTAATAACTTATAAGTAGGCGTTATTAAGGTTATATTAAAGGCTTAGTAGTAATATTACCTAGTTATTATTAGCGAGGTTAAGAAAGTAATAAATAGCTAGTTTGATAGTTTGATTTTTACGTTCTGAAATACTGTCGGTTTATAGATAATATATAGTTAAGAATCTTAATTTAGTATATAATTCTACCTATAGTGCGGTCTAAAACCTTAAAAGGAATTTTTAGTTACGATTAGATATAATAGCTTTTAGTATTCCCTAGTTACTACGCTAGAGCTTATATAGAAGGAGGTATCCCTAGATCTTAGTAGTATATATTAAGTAACCTAGGATAAGGAGAGTTACTTTAGAGAACTTATTAGTTATAGTAAGTACTATATTAAGAAGTAAGAAGTTCTCTACTTCATAGCCTAAATACTATAAAGGTATTTTAGGAAGTCTAATAATAAAGTCTATAGTAATTATATAGAAGGGAATTACTAGTATTAATATTAGCTATATTGCGCTAAGTAGTAGTTAATATTCTATATTTATTATTCTATATTATAGGTAGTTAGCTACGTAATTATTAATTTATTATTTAAGACGTAGTATATAAAAGTATTTATTAATAGCTCTCTACGTCCGTTCCTTACTAAAGTAATAGTAGTTATTATAAGTTTCCTTAATAAGAGGTATTACTAACTCTTTTAGGATATAGAGCCTTTATTTATTAGTATAGGGGTTAATATAGTAAAGAAGATTATTATATATAACGAAGTTAAGGTCTATATTATCTACCTTTTCGTAGAGTATCTTATATACTCTACTCTAGGACTTAGAGTTAGTATACGATTAGATAAGCTTAGCCTTAAAGTCGTTATTAAGAGATACTTCTATTATAAAGTTAATACTTATTAGCATATTATCCTATATCTTATTAAGTTCCCTAATATTTTTAATAGGGATTTCTATTATAAGTAAGCATAATAACGTATCTACTATAATATTTAATATTCTAGGGATATAATAATATACTAGGGAGAACTAGCTAAGATATTCTAATAATAATATAAGTTATAAGTTAGACCTCGTCTTATCTTCTAACTATAGCAACGTTTATTTAACGATATTATATATTACTAAATAGTTAGTAAGTACTATTATAGGGTCTTATCTAGATAAACGTAGTATTAGCCGATACTTCTTTACTACCTATACTAGGTAAGCTACTTTAAGTTTAGTAGGCTAATACTTCTATTTAGCTTAGTTAAAGGCCTTACTAATATAAGTAATTAGACGTATATTAGTATACTTAATAGGGTCGTAAGGTTTCTATTTAATATAGTTAGCTAGCTAGAAGATTAGCGCGGAGTATCTATATTCCTTTAACGAGTTAAGCTATATAAATAGCTACTTATTAGGGTTATAATAGAATAAGGCGTTATCCGCTATTAAGGCGTTTTTAATATTATTAAAGCTAGCTACTTCTTTTAGCATAGGTTTAAAACTTATCTTTTAATAGAAAAGCTTTCTCGCGGCGCTTTTATCCTTCCCTTAAGCTCAGGCTTTAGCTAGTAATATAGTTTTATATTATTAGAGTAGTTAAATATAATAGCTATAGTATAGTATTATATATTATAGAAACCTAGTTACGCCTATCTAGTACTTAAGTTAGTAGAGGTTATAAGGGTACTTAATTTTTTTAATAATATTAATACAGTCTTAAGTATTTAATAGTCTAAAGGCGTTAATAGTAAAGCTAAGTAGCTTAATAGAAGGATATCTAACGAACGACTTCTTTACTAAAAGTAAGAGTCTAATATTTATAAAAAGTTTAAGAATTATATTAAGGTGCTTAAGGTAGGTATTAAGGTCCTTCGAGGCGATAATAATATTATTAATAAATATATAGGTATATTCCTTATATAGTTATAGGAGTCTATTTATAACGCGTTAAGTATAAGTAGGCGAATTACAGAATCCTATAAGTGCTACCTTTAAACGTTCTTATCCCTAGTAGCTAACTATAATAAATCGATCTTAATATTCCTTCTTAATAAGAAACTAATAGAAGAAGGATTAAGTGTTAACTATAGTAATCTATAGCTTATTATAAAGGCGTTTAATAACGTCTTATTATAATAATATAGGGTATATATTAGGGATAGTAGCTTTATTAAGAGCACGTAGGTTTATAACTATATAACCTTTATACTTACTATCTATAATTCGCTATATAGTAAATATAGGGGCTCTAAATAGTATAGGTCTAGAGTTACCCTATTCTATATAGTTTTAAGTATAGAGCTTATCTAAAGTT
>JAVHLU010001017.1:0-39996 GCA_036785755.1 Colletotrichum ledebouriae
AATAAATATATAACTATATAGTTTAAGAATTAAATATAATATATATAGCTTTTAATTCTTAAGTTTATTATATTTATAATATATAAACTATAATTAGTTAAATTAGTCTTAACTTTTTCTTAAAAGTGACTAAAAAGTGACTAATCTACTTAATAATTAGAATAAAAAGCTATATATTACTAATATAAATCTCATAAAAATATATAGTATATATAACTACTACTAGAATTTAATAAAATATTTTTTATAATTTTAGCTATATCTTCTATATAGTGACTAAAGCTTTGACTAATTTGAATAATTTTTTGACTAAACCTGACTAATTCCCAACCCTGGTTGTGGTGACAGGCGGTGGTTGACCGTCTTCAGACTGCCGTGCCATTGCCTGTCATTTTACCAGCCTTTTTCCCTCTACTATTCCGTGCAATCTCCTCAATCCGGGCAGCAGCAGTCCGCCTTCCTCAAGGCCTGGCCGCAGATGGCCCCAAAGCGGTGCAGAAAATGTCTGAATGTCAAATGATTTGTTTGACGTGCAGGTCAGATCGCGACCTTCAGGGCCGGATGCATAGGCCGCCTGGTTCGGTCTGGCCCTTGTTTCACTGATATGGACGAAGATGGGGTTGACAATGTCGAAAGAAGAAACGGTGTCTGGCAACCCGCACCCTCCATCACGACTCTAGGTCCGAGATGGCTGTACCACCTGCATCTCCACCGCCTCCTGGCGACATCTCTAGACCAGAGCCATCCCTGAGACCGTAGACGAGCCTCAAGTGCCTGATGATCGCTTTTCTCGTGCCTGGGTCACCGCAAAGCGCCGGCGACACCTGAGTTACGAGCCTGACTCGTTGGTTTTGCGATTACTCCTTCCGGCCTCAATTCTCTTCTTCTTTTCTTTTTTCTTTCTGGCCGTTCCTCCAACTTCGAGTCTAATTGCCCGACCAAACAGGCAAACAGTCGTTCGTTTCTTTTGGGCGGCGGAAAGTGGCAACAAACCGACTCACTAATGATGGCGTCGCAAGGACCCAGCCACGCCCACATGACGACGGCTCTGGCTTCTCACCAATTCTCACGCGTGGCATGGCGCTGAGGCTGACCTTGCCGGACGACACCCGCGACGACCAGCTTGAGTTCCGAGGAGGAACAATAGGCCAGCGTAGCAACCACTACGCGAGACATTGTATTCGTTTCATTCTTGTCGTCTCATACCGCTCACTTTTGAGGAGAAGATTCGTGAGTCTAGGTTGAGCAGAGAAGCGGTGAGGATGAATTCGGCGACATGAAGGCACAAAGCGGTGCTGTTGCAAATGGGGAGGTTCTTTGCGCATGGTGGCATGGCTCCCCTCCGCTCCTCACAGGTAGTAATGCGAAGGAGCATAAGGCAGACGATAAGGCGGCTGGCGGTGTTGAAGCGGTAGTCGTCGCCGGCCACCCAGCGCACGCAGTACAAGTAGATCAGAGTGTAGAGTGTCCGCGCAAGAATCCAGGTCTGGCATGTATCGTCTACCTCGAAGGCACACACCACCACCACCACACACAACTTTTGGGCTGGCTGGAGCACCCACACACTTTGCTGCAACCGCCCGTGGATGGATCGGCCGTGCATTCCGCCGGCTGACCGACACTATTGCGATGTTCTGGCTCGAGTCTCGGAGTGGCCCCCGCATGATTCCTCTCTGCGAGGCTGTCGCGAATCTGACATGTAACTATTCGCAGATGTGAGAGTGAGGCGACAACAATGGGAATCGAAGAATCCACAATGATGAAATGCGCAAGCCGATGCGGTTATGTGACAGGGCGAAAGCGCCCCCTGCTTCTTGCTCTGCTTGCCCCGGCGCGTGCTGCTGGATCGATGGAGAGACAACGACAGACCGACGGACAAGACGACGGGGCCTGTGATGAAGGCATGCCGCAATGCCGCATGAGAGTGTGGCCGCGGGCATGGGGAAAATGGAGTGCCCGACGAATGACGGCCTCAAAACGTGGGGAGACGACAACGACAGACTGCATAATGATATTTCCACGCGCGACAGCCACAGTCAGTTTTGCCACGGGGACGGCAACGTGACTTGTTGCGCATGCGACACAGAGGTATCTTGTCCACTTACACGTAGGACAGCATTATGATACTGCTGTGGAAGGGACGCAGCCGGAAGACTTCGACTCCAACAACACCAAAGAACCCAAACAAAAAAGGGTGTGGTCCAAATGGAAGGGTATGCCTCGATGTGGCAGCGACCGGCAGGTCGTCAAGGTGGGGTTGAAGGAGGGACGGCGGGGGTAAAAACTGGAGGGTCGCGACAAGGATGAATGAAGGTTTGAAGGCAGGATGACATGCCATGGGCAGCGACAAGAAGCTGTTGCGCGTTGCGGTCCCAATCAGGAGGCATCGCGGCCTCGAGCAGGTGGAGTTATGACATAATTGTGCCCATTCCCGCCCAGGATTTCCTAAACGCACCCACGGATATCCTCCGTACTGTAGTAGTGACGGAACCTTCATGACGCTCGGTCTATTGCTACTGGGCCTTCGTGTCTTCTGTGCGTCGTTGTTGACTCGTGGTAAGCAAGAAGTCAGGCCCCTCAACTCCTTCGTGGTTGGTAGATGCTACGTGACGCAAATGATGCTGCGACGAAGAACGCTACATGCAATGCACGGAGGTGGAGGATATAGGTATGGGGGGAAAGCAGGATACTGGTATGCTACGGTACGCATGAAGATTGAGGGTCCTTTTTGACCAAAAGTGGCGATGTGCACAAGGGGTGTTTTTTAAAATTTCACAAAGGATGTCAATTGCTTGGATGACTTTTGACGGCCCGCATTGCAATTGGCCGGAGCGCGGAGCAAAAGAAGATCGCCGGGCGGAAACCAGCGGGACGACAGTTCTGTAACGGGGGGTGGGGGTTTGAAGCAGCAGGAAGTGCGTCCCCAGTGCTCGGCGAGTCGGCGCCGCTCGGAGGTGCAGGAAGACTTTCTTCTTGAGGGGGTGGATGTGTTAAAGTGAAAGAGTCAATCCCATAATTACTAAAGGAGGAATGGGAGGATTGAAACGGCCATGCCCGGGAACGGGATTTGGTAATCAAGAGGATCACGAACGGCGTTTGCACTTGTCGTGTTGTCGGGTTTGTTCTTGGAATAGCAGCAGTTGTTCGGGTCCGAATAAGAACGCTTGCGGAGGCGAACGGAACGGGTTGGTATACATGGAGAGTTTGTGGTTATTCTAGACCAGAGCTGTGAAGGCGCAAATCTGAGAGAGTGGCATAGTGTTCGCGGGCTGGGAATGGCAGCAGTTAAGGTAGTGTGCAGTCGCTCGCTAGGTAGATTTGGTGTTTTACTCTGAGGTAATGTGTACCTTACAAGTCTGTGAAAGCGCAATGTTTCTCTTCCCCGGGTTTTTTTGTTCGCCTTTCCAGGCCCAATCGTATTTTATATAAAAAGGTAGTGGCAAACATTCAATATAATGAGCCGCAGAAACGGGAAATGGGTAAATAGATCTGGCGTCTGTCTGGGCCCTACCGCCTAATTCCATGGCCTTGCCGTTTTGTTTGAAGTGCGGCTGGCCTCGGTGCACTTTCGGTTCATATAAGTGAGGTGTCATTGAGAGACGGGATTGTCGCGGAAAAATAGAAGGATGGACGCAGAATGGTTGCCTGTGCTCGCAACACCCAGGGAGAACCACAAGTGAACAGCAATATCAGACCCCGATAAGTCAATAGCAACCGTTGGATATGGAGGAGTGATTGGCAGAAGAAAGCAAGGCGCAACGTTCGACGCTCTCTCTTCCTGAGGCCAGGCAAGACGATATGTCCTTGTCAAGAACCACTACACATCTAAGGTATGGTATGGTATGTAAATGGTACTTCGCATTCTGGCGACCTCAAGCAGATAAGTGGATGGACATGGTTGCCCTGTCCACACTCATCCGGTGACGCTAAAACTGACGAGCACTGCGCACGGACGGGAGAAGCAGAGCCAGTGAGGTTCTCACGCTGCTTCATGGAATCGGGCAGGCTGGGCGCTCGCTCAAGAAGGAGGGGGCCCTTGAAAAGTTGATGTGAACGTCAAGGGCCTTTCTCGAGTGGGGTGTCCTCTCATCACCGGGGTCCCTTAGCGCGGGACATGGGATGACCGTCCTAAACGACGGTGCTGGGGCCTCTAAGTGGACCGACAGGCGAAACAGGCGATGAAAAGGCGAAATTATCCCTCCGCCACGATCCAATGTCGTCGTGACAATCCATGTCGGACCCGGCCCTGCTGCACCGTCGACGCGCTGCAATTTTACTTGCACCCGATACTTTGCTTTTGCAGCCTGCGCTATTGATGATCCGTCGCCGGCATTCGATATTTGATGCGCAATACGGACATCAGACCCTGAGCTGCTCAACCAGCCACAGAGTACTACTGGGTCCCTCAAGACTAATGCCGCACGTATCCGTACCGATGCATTACGGATAGGTAGTAAGGACGAAGAATGCCTCCTCATTCATCGCGCCAGGGCTGGTCATTTGGTGTTGGTCGCCGTCTGTCTGTCTGCCCGTTGTGAGTTGGGGCTGCGTCGGATGACGACGAGAAGCAGGAGCAACAAGCAACCCGAGAAATTGGGATGGCATCATGCTGCATCAGTTCGCATTGCGAACGTGGAGCCACAGATACCCGACAATATGGCGCAATCAGGCTATTCGCAACGGGCAACAGCATTGTGGTAATGTCCTGCGCATGACGACTTGACGATAGCTGCTGGAATGCGTTATCAACGGCCTGTCACCTGTGGACTTTGTGGGCTTGGCACCCTTCTGCGCCCTCAAACTTCCCCGGGGCCGGCTGACCTTGGGCGGATACCCAGCAAATGCGTCTCCCGCGGAGAATAAGCAGCAGACTGATGGACACAGCAACGGGCAACCCGTCAACGAAAACAACGAGTGCCATGTGTAAATAAAAGAAAATGGCAGCGGTTGGACTCGTTCGGGACATCCTTGATGCTAGTTCGCATGAATAAAATGAGGTGGAAATGCACGCCAGACCAGCCGGACCCGAGGCCGAACGAGTCGGGACAGCGAATTGGCTTTTGCTTGCCGCGCTTTCTGCTGGTGCTGCTATCTGCGGATCCGGATGGGGTCGCGATGATGTATGTGATTGTCTCGTGTGTGAGGAATGCCGCCCCCAGAGCATCCCGCCCATGGCTTGTTGTTCTTTGTGTCTCTTTTGACGAGTTCCAGAGGCATGGACGAGGGGAAATGAGATGGATGAGACTCGGCGTCGGTCGATAGGTAGGTGGTGAGAACGAGGTCAACGACGATTTGATATTGCCGGGGGGGGGAGAGTGACAGGCCATTGTTGGGCTTTTTCTTCCACCGTCTTGCTGCCTATGTATCACAACTTTGGCAAGCCCCATCCGCGAGCCAGGGCCGCTGGTCGGTCGACCCCTCCTTGCAAAGCTCCGAAATCTCGGCGACAAACGGGCAGCAGTCTTGTACCCAGGACTTTTGTCACCTTGCCCACCTCCCGGCTACATTAAGGTACTAACCACTCACGGATCACACTTGCTCACGTCGTCAGCGAGATAGCATGCAGCGAACAATCATGTCTCTTCGCAGGCGTTCCATTCCTACTGATGGCGCCGGCCGTGTCATCTGACGATCGACCGCGCCCGCAACGCGAATCCGCCTGTCGTCACCCAGCCACCGCGCCCAAGACAAGTAACGGTATGGTATAGCCCTAAGGCGTAACGCGATGGCTGTTTTGACTGTTTTGATGTGTGTTGCCACACGGAGAATTACTATCAGTTGGAAAGAGAAGACATACATTAAAGGTAGGGGCTCGTTGACGATCCGGCCGTGCGCCGGAGTGTTGAACGGATTGGACGCTTATGTAGCCCTCTGTCTGGAGCCCGTCATATCGATTATCTGGAATACGATAACGCGTAGTCAAACACACGTGCATCTCATCTTAGGTATCTGGGTGTTCTCGGACATGGAATGGGAAATAGGGGAGAAAGAGGAGACGACGGACGTGGGCCGGCTTCGGGGCGTGGAGATGGTGCGGCCATCATGACCGAGTTGAGACTGCGGGCAATTCGAGTCGGCGGCATACGACGTACGGGGGTGATGGACGGGGTAACATAGAAAAAACAATGGACAATGGGATAAGCTGTAGAAGATAATGACCAGGCCCCAAATCCATCAATGCAAATCGAGAGCAAAAATCAAAATCAAAAGAAATGCAACGGAAGTGGTCGCCGCCGCATGCCGCGCTTGCGATGCACGTCTGGAGGTGCAAGTCGCAGCAGAAAAGGAATCTGATGAATGGATGAATGATCGAATGGCGAGAGACAAACAGAAACACCCAGAGCCTGCAAGAGAGAGCACATGCAGACCGCAGCATGCCTCTGCGCGCAATTATTGGCTGAGACCCCGGGGGGTTGAGACTTTTGGGGAAGGCAGGCGCAGACAGGAAGGCAAGACGAGAGACAGCAGGAGCAGAAGGCATCGTGAGTTTCTCTGTTCCTCCCTGCCTGTTTCTATCGTCTTCGCTCTGTCTGTCTTTAATTTTCTCAGCAGATCAGCACTTCAGTACCTAGGCAAATAGTTGAAACCTCAACCGACCAACCAACAAGGACAAACGGAAGGATGGGCCCTTCTCGCATAGGGTGAGAGGAAGGTAAGGTACCCGATACTTTCAACGCCTTCAACGCCTTCTCCTATAAGTCGCCCTACCCCCCACCTGCGCACCCCCCCCTAACTGCGCACTCCGCGCAGCACCTAACCTACCTAAACTTTCCTACTTTAATACTATAATAACTATCGCGAGAATACGTTTACCTACTATAATATAATAAATAATTTTTTTTAAAAATACTAGTATTTTCGCTATACCTAAATATACTAAGGCTAATATTCTTAATGCTATTATAGATATAGAGACTAGCTCTAGTATTTATAAAGCTACTTATACCTAGAAAGTCCTAGAATTAACCCTTTAAGGTCGGCTTAATAGCGCTAGCTCGTAGTAAGAGGGCTAATCTCTATACTAGCGACTTACTCCTACCTAGGAGAGTTATCTTATTAACTAAGCCCTTACCTAAGTAGCTCTTAGCCTCGCTCTAACCTATCTATAGCTATAAGAGTTAGCTTAATATATACTTACTACTACTAGTAACTACTACCTGCTTAGCTATAATTAGCTAGAGTACTTTTTAAAGCGAAATCCCTCTCTAAAGATACTACGAGGTAAAGCCCTTAAAAATAAGTATATAAAAGCCCTTATAACTAAGGTTATTTAGGATTACTTCGACCTATATAACCTACCCTTAGTACGAGTAATCCTACCCTATTATCGATTTAATATAGATAAAACTAGCCTTATAGAGGGAAAGGGTACTAATAGGCTTATTCTTAGATTATCTAAACTATAGAAAATCTACTAGAAGACGCTAGACTCGCGTATATAGGTAACTATACTTAAATATATCTTAGCCCTTAGTAAGAGTATTCTACTATTAGTAATATTTAATAGGGAGTCCGTTTAATAATAATAGTTCCTAGTAAAACTCGAGGAATATAACTAATAGAAGTTTACCGCCTTAGCGAATAGGTAGACTAATAACGAGATTGCTATTAACTAGGTTAAATATATATTTAATCCTACTACCTACCTAACGGGCGAGGATAAGGGTATTTAGCGCTTTTTTATACTTAATAAGTATAGGAGTTATACTATAGTCGACTTTATATAGGAATATTACTCTCGGAGTATTTACTACGTTTTTCTACTAGCCTACTCTAGCTATATTATATAACCCCTTAACCTAAGTATATTTAGGTCCTTAAAGGCTATATATTAATAAAGGATTAATAACTATATTACCCTTACGGACTATATACCTATTAGGAAGAAGGATTTCCTCGTTAACTATATACTTACCCGTATAGAGGGCCTCTCCCGGGTTAATATTAAGGCTAGGTAGCGCGCTACTAGCCTATATCCCGTGAGTTGCGCTAAAGTCCTACTTAGTTAATAACTCCTCTATAATAACCCCTCTATAATAGTTAAAACTACGCCTAAAGTAGCCTATATAGGCTCTAAGGGGCTAAAGACTCCTACTAAGTTAAAAGATCTACGTAGTATTAAGATAATATAGTTAATTCTAAAGATAACTCCCTAGTCCTTCTAGAGGTATAGTAGACGATTG
Source organism: Colletotrichum ledebouriae (assembly GCA_036785755.1). Taxonomy (NCBI): domain Eukaryota; kingdom Fungi; phylum Ascomycota; class Sordariomycetes; order Glomerellales; family Glomerellaceae; genus Colletotrichum; species Colletotrichum ledebouriae. The sequence goes on from JAVHLU010001017.1 coordinate 8,184, forward strand.
CTTTTTACTATAGGGAAAGGGTTTAATTTATAATATAATAATATTATAATAAAAGATCGAGAGATTATATCTCTAAAGGCTAAATTATAAGTATATCTACTACGTCGGAGGGCTCCTATAGTAGTTAATCCGAATAAGGCCTTTATAGATATAAAGGAGGTTAAAATAATATAATTACTAGCTAGTAATTTGAAGTTTACTAGCGCTAAAGGGGTAGAAGCTTAAATAGAGGAATACGAATTACTCTATTATACTTTTCGGCTAGTAATATTATAATAAATCGATATTATGCTCAAATCGCGTTGCTCGAACCTCTTGTGTAGAAGTGCGCGGAAGTGCGCGGTTAGGGGGGGGTGCGCAGGTGGGGGGTGGGGCGACTTACTATGTTCTCTGTTCGCTCTGTTTTCAGCGACCGATCCGTCGGCATGAAGCAGGGGTGTCCCTAGCTGCTAATCGTGCTGCATCGTCGCCCACCGTCCTCCATCTTCGCAACTCAGTGTCTCCCAGTATGCCACTGGTTTCTCTCATTCTCGCTGCTGCCGCTGGCGAAAACCCCTTGGCGCTCCTATGGAAGGATACAGGGTCGACTAAAGCATGATGCCTGCTGGCACACCCAGGGTCGCTCCTGGGGGGATGCCAGTCAGCTTCGACAGGGTTAGGGGGTCGTTGAAAACCTGTCCTTCTCGTGGGTTCTCAAGTGGGCGACTCTCGACGTCCCACTACCATGGCCATCTCCCATCATCCATCATCCACAGTAACCCATGTAAAGCCAGTCCGCGGTGTAAGGCAGAGGGTCACCCGTCAAGGAAGGCTGGCTGCTGGTCTCTCTCTCTTTTACAGGGTGTGAATTTGGCGCTTGAGAGAGTTGGGTACCTTCCAACGGGGAAAGCAGAGTTATCGACTGGGTGTGGATGCGTCTGCTACCTAAGTAGGTAGGTAGTGTAAAGTAAGGTAGGTAGATAGGTGATAGGCGATGGGTGTGGGTGTGGGTGGTGTGGGTGGGTGGCCTCACCCAAGTCATCCGTGAACGAGGACGAGGACGAGGACTAGGACTGCTTGGGTGCGTAGGTGCGTAGGTGCGTAGGTGCGTAGGTGCGTAGGTGCGTGGGTGCGTGGGTGCGTGGGTAGAGCGGTAGGCAATACCGGGGAGGGACTACCTTCCCACCCCCATACCTCCTGCTTTTCGCTCCTGGCACCAGAGAAAAGGCAGAGGCAGAGACCATTTGTTATTATTAAACCCGGACCCCGTCCGACCACCCCCCTTTGACCAGAGAGGAACCCTTCTCTTCACACTCCTTTCTCTGTGTCATGCAGAGTTGTTGTCGAAAGAGGAGTTGGAAATAGCTTCCTCAACCCAAGATACCTTCGAAAATCCTCTCCGTACCTCCCGAGCCTCGCCTCCCATCTTATCGCCTCGACTCGTCCTCTGCTGCGACGACCCGATATCGATCTCCCCTCCGCCCGATCAAGGATACCCAATATCGCGAGATAAGAGGCTACTGTTTACGGTGTTGATTCTCTCTCCGAAAATACAACACGCCAACTCCCACAAAGGTGAGCTTTCCCTGCCTGGGCGGTTGCTCGCTCGCGTTGCTTCGCATGCTTTACGTTCAGGAACAAGAGGGAAACAGCAAACACCAGTATCACCATGGTCTATCACAGCAGTCTTTTCTTGCCTTTTGCCCAGCCTTTTGCCTCGCACCCGTGACATCTACTTCCCCTGCCGCCTGCTTTTCTCTTTGTCTCCTTCTCGCGAGACGAGGGAAGTTTCTGCCTCATTTTGTACATTTGCGCGCCACTGCCTGTTCTGTCTACACGTCCGCCTGTGTTGTTTGCCTGTATTGCCCATCATTACTAACCAACAGCGGCCGCCCCGTGTTTTCTCACTTCGACACACCTCACATTCCCCGCTGTCGACTATCGACCTCGGCGTCTTGTCTTCCCCTTCAAAATCCCTGCATAGTGAGACAAAACGGGCCCTGCAGCATCTGCAACGGGATACATCACTCTGTGGCCCCTCTCACGAGTCCTTTCTGTCATCCCGACTGTGCTGCCCGGCGAAGTTTCGCAACGGCGCCTCCCTCTTCAGTCAGAGACCCCTTCAGATATCTCGACAGTCACCCTCACTTGACGCCCGGCCACGCAGCAATGATATACTAATCCACGTTCCACTAGCCTGCGGTAAAACCGGTCCACGAACGAAGTCCCGTGAGACCCAGCAGTGAAAACTGGTACGAAACTCGAAACATATCTCCTCCGACCATATTAGGCGCCGATACTCGCCGTTCCCTCCTTTCCTGGACCAGATACTCCATACCCTGTTACCTCGGCTGCCCCTGATGCTTCCTTGATCATGGATTCCGAAGACGGGGAGTTGTTTATCAAGGTATGTTCTGGCTAATTTTTGTGCCTTATCGCTCCACTGCTGGGCCTTATCGCATACTCGTTGGTGCTGGTTTACTCACAAAATCTCTGTAGCAACTGGCCAGCTTCGTGCGTACGCACGAAAAGGCTCTCGCCAACGCCTTGCAATTCCGAAGACAGACAGCCCGCCATGGCCCCTCTCACAGTGTCAGCTCGTTGCCAACACCGCAGTCACCAGTCATTCCCGAGCGCCCCTCGACTTCAGCCTCGACGTCTAGCGGTCTTGCCTCGGCCCTATCGCTCGGCTCTCTTAACTTCACTTCGCATAACGTCAAGTCGGCAAAGTTAGCCCTGACACCTCATCACTTGTTCTACCTCCTTTCTCGATTCGAAGAACTCGCCATCCCTGTTGGACCCATGAAGATTCGTCTCGAGAACCTCCACGATAGCTCTACCTCCGCCAACTACGTTTCATTCCTTAGCAATACCCAACGTTCAAGAAGCCGCGGCTCCGACGTCGGTTCAATACACTCCGTATCTAGTGTCCGAAGCGTCATGTCCGGCATGTCGGCGCTATGGCAGAGCTTCGGCATTGGTGCCAGTATTTCTGCAGCCAGGACAGAGCGACAGAAGGCTGCCATCCAGGCTGACCTGAAATACCTCTATTCCGCCTTCACCAAGATTCCATGCCTGCGTCTCGCTCCTGACTGGCGCGCCCGCCTGATTCGCGGTTACGAAGAGTTCCCGTTCGATTCCGCTGTTCCTCTCTACGTCTTCAAGAACGTACAAGCCCTCGAAGTCAACAGCATTGATTTTAGACAATTCTTTGGCTGGGACAAGATGGCTGAGCAGTTGAGATCGCTCACCCTCAAGCGTGCCGGCGTGGAAGACCCTGCTGATATCCTTATTGATATTGTACTGGACGACATGGACAAGAGGCGCAGGAGAAGTGCTAAGCAACAATCCTCGCCTACGACTCCGTGGCCCGCCATTTCGAGCCCTCGCAGGAGTCCGGCTCTGCCACACGCCGAACTTCACAAGGCTACATCGGCACCAGGCTCGCCAGAGCCACGTAGCTCCATCGGTGACCTTGGTATCGGTTCTTTGAGCATGCATGACGACGCTGTGTACGACGAAGGTCGGAGGCCTTCCATCGCCCGCGCAGATACTTTCGAGGCTACATCGCCGCCGAAAGGCAGACCGCGTAGCAACTCCCCCACTCGTCCCGTTAGCTCCCGCAACCCATCCCATATGAGAGGCGCTCATAAGGTTCGGCGCTCTGGCTCCGGCAGCTCGCACTCCAGTCTCTCGGACTCGTGGCACCACAGCCGTAATGGAAGCTCTTCCAACCTTCTAGATATGGGCATTCTGCCTGCGTCCAAGTGGCGATTTCTCAAGCACCTTAGCCTTGCAGACAACTCAATGACCTCCATCCCAGCCGCCAGCTTGGCATCTCTAGCCAACACGCTGCATTCTCTGGACTTGTCGTCGAACCTGTTTACTCAGATTCCCGATAGCCTGGCTACCCTTACCGCCCTACGCGCACTAAACCTTTCGCATTGCATGATTGATGGGCTCCACTCCCTGACGCGCAACCCCCTCCCGGCCATCTCAGCCCTCAACCTCCGGGCCAACCGGCTGCAGTCAATAGCCGGTATTGAGAAGCTTTACCCTCTCGAACGACTGGACCTCAGAGACAACCGCTTGTCGGATCCCCTGGAATTGGCCAGACTCACGGGCATTCCCGACATTCGGGAAATCTGGGTCGAAGGTAATCCATTCACCAGGACGCACAAGGACTACCGTGTCACCATCTTCAACCTTTTCCGCAAGACCCCGGGATATACGGAGGACATCATTATTGACAACTCTGGCCCCACATACTCGGAAAGAAGATACCTTGCCGAGCGCACACCCATTCCCGCGGCTGTCCCGGTTGTCAAGCCTGCACCTGCTGAAATCCCCGCTGTCGACGTCAGCAAGCCCGCCATCATTTACGACATCCCCAAGGAGAACTCCGTACTTCGCAAGGAGCGACCCGCTCCCAAGGCTGTCACGAGCGAGATTAACACCAGCTCCACCCGCCGCCGGGTGAAGACACCGAAGAGGAGGATTGTGGATCTTTCCACTACCGACTCAAAAGTTCTGGCGCCGGGTGTTGCCGCCCCGGCTCCTGCGACGGACATCAAGCTCCTCGGTGCAGACGCCGCTGCCACAGCGGCTGGGTCTGATGGCAACTACCGGATATTTCAAGCTCCCGACGTTTCCCAGCTACCGTCCGCCATTCTGTCCGACGTTCGCGAAGCTACATTACAACCCGTGGTGCCCCGTATAGACACCAGCGTTGTTCCTGAGCTTCCTCCCATCTACTCCACCCGCGATGCTCCGCCAGATCCCCAAGACTGGGACGTCAGCGGAGAGATTTATCGTCGAAAGATCGAAGCATTGCGGGACAAGGTTGGAAATGGCTACCTGAGTGTACTGAGCGAGGAGGGCTGGGATCCTTCTCGGCCACCAATATACACCGTTCCCGATTTCAGCCCAGCTTTGACCGTATGCCCTAGCCCCACAACACCCCGTACTACTACTACACATCATCCTCCGGCCATCCATAGTGGTCGCACTCTTGGTTAAAAAGTTCCCTTCCCATGATACCCTTCATGATACCCCACCCCCCTCCTCGAGGTTCAATTCTACTTTGGGCTGCTTTCCTGAATTCTCGTTCTGCAGCATTGCATCTGGCATTGCAGCGAGCATGGACTTGTCCACCCACAGTTCTCTTCGTCATTTGTTTTTTTACAAAGCATGTTAGAGCATAGCGTACAAGGCGTTCCGGCTTGGTTGGCTCAGTTTATGAGTCCTTTGTTTCTTGTCACATGTTTTCCTTCAAACAGATTGCACCGCCTGGGGTAGAAGGCCACAGTAGATCTCGTTGCTTCCCGTCTGTCTGGTTTCTTGGCGCGGCCTCTTGAGCGAGGTACTTGTCTTGGGCTCATATGGATGGGAGATGGAATATCAAAAAGCAAGTGATGTCGGCGTGCAGGCTTTTTGTGTCTCTTTACATTTTTTGCGCAGGCTTTGGGATTTCTTTCTTTTCTCGGCGTTGGCGGATTTGTGGATCTCTCGAATGACTTTGGTCATTTGCTGTTTTCTCTCGTGGTCATCATGGACATGAAAAACTATTTTCCGCATGAAAGTCTTGCATTATCTATTTTCTCTGGTGCGGTAGATGAGCAATTTGTCATGGAGACAAGATGGTGTGGACGGGCGGCTTATTAACACCTGAAGAAATGCATTTTCCCTCGTTCAAGTAAACTGACCTTGGGTAATTTGACTGTGCTCTAGTGATTGTGATGGCCAATTCGAGGTTCTGTATTGTAAAAACTGCCAATCTAGCGATGCAATATCAAGTGATCGTCCAAGTTGTCTGTCTCGGAACACTTCTCTGACTTGTGTGCCAAATGATCTCGCTCAAACATCGCGCTCAAGACTGCTCGTAGAGTGGCAAAGTTTTTCCACGAGATCTTGTTATCAACCACATGAAACAACGGGGCTGAGAGCTCAGTATTTAAGTCTCAATCTTTCTTCTGGTGCCTTTTTGCCACCCATTTCAGCAACCTAGGGGAAAATTACACTTTCACTCTCAATAAACCCAGCCCGCCCCCTCTCAACTGAGTGAAGCTCGGAAGGTTCGGACGCTCTGCTAGTATGGGCTCAATTTTTGTTTCCGTCCCGGGAGTAGAGAGACCAACTTAAGCTTCGCGGGCAGTCGCATGGGATGATCTTGCAACGTGACGTTCAGGATACGTTTTTGGAGTGTTAATACGGTCAGCAGGCATTGAGATTTTTTTTAAACCCCTTTTTTTTTTCAAACTTTTGTTTTGGGGGGCTCTCACGAACAAAGGCAGATCCGTCATCTTTATTCATTTCTTCGTCTGGAGCTCGCGGTGCTCTTGCTTGCTGAGGTCTCGATCACGGGTGCTTGTGTGACGACTCTTAGTATACTGATTGGGAGAGGAGAGAGTCTACTGAAAGGCTTTGTCTATTCGAAATGTCTGGGTAGGAATGTTTCTCTTCCTGGTCCTAATACTACCTCCCTCCAAACCTACGCTACCGCGAAACTGGTCCGTCATTGTGGCAAGTAGGAATAAACTCCCGGAAGAGCGATCTCGTGTCTAGAAGCTCTTCAATTCTGACACGTGTTGTTCCGGGGCTTTACACCCCCTGCCGTTCCGTAGTTCTGTTTCATCGTTGTTCTTGCACATCCATCATCGTCGGCGTGAATAAGGCCGTGGGACCCCTCGAGGCAGTCCCTAGGTCGTGTTTTCATAGCGTCGAGATGGACAGCTGTCACCGTCCACAAAGCGTCTGGGAATGTATGCCTGCGTCAATCTAGGCATCTGACCGAACCACCCATGGGTTCCGTTCGCATCCGTGCTTGCCTGTGTGTCTTGTATACGCAGAACCGAAGATACTGTCGCATCAAAAAGAGGAAGAGGGGGGGGGGGGGGTTTGCTCTTAGGACACTTCTCGGGCTCGGATGTCAAGGTCTTGGCAAAGACGAACCTCGCATGCTGGAATTGATTGTCTTCTCTTGGCTGCCTGTGGATGGGCGGAACGTGTTGGACAACCTTGGTATATATCGGGCGACAAGAAGCAGGGCGTGGCCCTGGCAGTAGCTTGATATTGGCTGTATTCGACGGCCTTGTTGGCCAAGGGCAGATGGTTCTTGCGCAAGGTCCCGAACCCGTCGTCAACAGCCGAGGGAGGCAAGCTCACCGGCTTAAGCAGCGCCAGAGGGCTTGAACATCGCAAGAGCGAGCTGAAGAGAGTGGTGGTTGGTCGACCCCTTCGAGGGAGTTGCAGTGTCAACTGTAGGATTCAGCGTGAGGCGCGCCGTTTTGGGATTTACCTTCTTCTATCCCTCGTCTTGGCTATTTTGTCCCATCGTGCTCATTGACACACCCTTTTGATGTTTCACTGACCGAACCACAGCAGCCTCCGGGAATTTCCGTGTGAAATATTGCGAAATAGCAGGCATTGCATTGAGATTCCGAAAGTCAGGCGTGCTCAACAAAGCACTCATGACGTGCCAAAGTACACATGGCGTAGGTTGCGGCAATCTTCTTCGGAGGTGGGCATACGATGTCAATGCCGTTTATATATCAGCAAGATGAGCGTAAGGAGGGCGAACAGCTTGACCTGCAAAACAGTCTTACTCATCATTCTAGTTGGTGCATCAAGCCTGGCTTCAAAGCGAATCCTGACTGGAACAAACTGGAGGTCGTTGTGTTTCTGCTGTTCACAGAGCCTTCATGTTGACCCATTGGATTCAATTCGAGCGTTGTGAGGTTTGAAGATCAACGAAACGTGGGAAAGGCGTAGGATTCCGGATGGCGACAATCGGCTCAGAAGCTATGTTTGCGGGACATACAGAAAACTACAATATACCCGACAAAGAGAATGCCATATTCTCTCAGGCACAGGCATTGCAACTATTTACGGTAGGGTATGGCTGATAAATCTTATCATTCTAAAAGTACTCTGTTTGTTGCTTGCAGTGGTCGGTGGATTAGTGCTCACACTTATGGAAACGGCATCTACGCCTTCTCATGAACGCCTCGATGTTGGATAGGGGCAACACACACTTTGGAAGTCTCAACCAGCGGCAACCAACTCCCAGATTTGGCGATAAACAGACGTCTTATTGGTCTGAAAGTGAGATTTGGGATACCAATCGTGAAGCTGGTCACTCGGTTCATGGTGAATGTACGGATAACGGCGGACGGGTGTCGAGGTGTGGGAATGAAGTGCTTTTTTCTGGACTTCGACGGAACGAATCCCATAAATCTTCCAATGCGAGTAGAATTGCCGACCGTGTCCGATCGCTAGTATATAAAGCGGTTGCGCCAGGTTCCCACGAGTCCAAGACCGGATTCAGCCTCTCCCGCTTCGTCGGCCAAGTACATCAGTCCTGTAAAGACGGAAGACTGAACGATATCAGAAGATCTGAGATCATTCGTCTTTGAATGGAGCGGTATTTCTCTGGTGCCGTGAGACTTTTGCTGGAATTATATATATGTGAGCATTCCTCATTTGTGATGGCTTCAAAACCTTCAAGTGGTGGACGTCGCTCCTCTACACAGACGAAGGGGGGACATAATTGTCTTAATTAACACAAACTACTACGGAGCTTGTGACCAAGCAAACTGCTCATCTAGGCACCAGGGTATTGCCTTAAACGCAGAGCCCAACAGCTCCTGGTGGGCTAGCTGATCGAGCTTCAGGATAATGTCGCTAAGCAGATGGTCGTGATCTAAGGAGTTGCAAGGTACTTCACATCTGCGCAAGTGGACTCGAACTTGGGTGTGGGAAAGGCTCATATCAAAGAGGTCAAGAAGGAACCTCCCAAGCATTCACAAACCTTGGCTGCAGAGCTTGTACTTGGCACATCGCCGGTGCGTAAAGACTGAGAAACAGAGGCAGTGCCCAGATAAGTTCAGAAGGAGCCATCAGGAAAAAATGTCTACCAAGGCCTGCATAAAATATTCTGAAGCTTACGCAGGGCACCAAGTGGCCGTCAATCATGCAAGCTGTTATTTGTGTCATTGATCCTTCGGTGACGTCTTGATCACAAGATAGTCGCTGGAGAAGAGAATACTGATATACATGGACGCCGTGCCATGCGAGTTGCTCGAGGAGCTTGGACTGTGTACGCATTCTTGCTAAACGTGCAAGGTTTCAGCCCGCCATGGACCGCGTTCCGTTCATGTTAACGAAAATGGGCTTATTGGCGGTAGCTGTTTGCTTGAAATCAAAGGTCGGCTGCAGCATCGTCGAGATAATCTCACAGAATGGGATGGAGCCACGTAATACTTGGGTGCTATCCAGAAGCTGATAGCTATATCAATCCTGTTAGAGTCCGGAGTTAGGTTACTCAAGATAGACTCGAAAAAAAAGAAAAAAAGAATGGTGGAAAGAGAAGAACAGAGCCAGCATATTAATACAGCAAATACATCGCGTTCACTGTTAGCCCTGGCGCCTGAAATTGCCTTCGGAAAGCCCAAGTATCATAGTTTCAGTGACAATGCGCTGCGTTGAGAGACGTGTTAGTATTTGAGAACATCCGGGGGAATCAAAGGTACTATGAGAACCGTTATCGGACGCAACAACTAGGTAGCAGGGTGAAGTCAGGATTGAACCCCCATTCCCTCACAAACTTTCCTGAATATGCGCGGATTTCTTTTTCTCTAAATCCAAGAGACCCTTCGCCAGCGCCCGGCGGCCAGCGTCTTCTATCAGTGTTTCCCAAGAAATCATTCGCATTGAATAAGCTAGGAACCTGTCTGATGGACCCCTCCAAGTCGTCGCATATCAAGTTCCGCTTTGAGGCACGGCAAGGGTCACAGCTTGAATGTGGACGGCGCCTCAACGCCGGTAAACGAGATTGTGTACTCCAGCATCGTCATGAAGAGCTCCCGGAGGCTTATACACGCAGCTGAAGAAACGGGCGGCCAAGTCTGCAACACCACTATATTGCACCTTCGAGCCAACATCCAAGTGAGTTGTACCTCTGGTAATTCTCCTATTTGAACATTTGCTTCTAGAAAGAGCGCAGCGATGAAGATGCCAGCAGCAGCGACAAAAATTGCGGCGGGTACGACATCACCACAGGGTTCTTAAAGTTACGATGGAGGACGCCGACGTTGTCCCTCACGTTGGGTAGCGTGAGTGTTCCATGCAGTTTATCCGACGCAGTCTCAGAATGGAGAGGAGTCTACCTCTGCCTTGGACCGAAGCAAATTTGAACGTCATCACATTGAACCAGCAAAGCAAGGACTTCCTTGAACTATCATCTCTTCACGACGTCGGAATATCTCGAGAACTTCTTGCGCGTACACCTCGAACCATCGCAACAGCTGACGGGTGGCCAGAAAGCAGTAAAAACCCACGCAAAAAGAGACCATTTTTGACTTTTCGAACGACACCGTCCTTTAAGTACCTAGATGAAAAAGCCTTTCATTCATTTGTGCAACGACCAGAAATTCAGCCGGCCTAGTCCTCGGAAACCATGACGCAAACCATTTCCTTTTTCTTCAATTTTCCCCAAAAACTGGCCCTTCCCTTCCGTGACCATCGTTGACTAGAGCGCAAACATGTGTCGAGGCACATTCTTGCCTATTTGTTGGCAGGTATGATGGCATTTATTTGCCGCCGAGGCTGGGGAAAGCAGACTCGTCCTTGGTGTTGATGGGGGCAGCGCCGCCGCGAGGAGCACCGCCACGGGGAGCACCGCCGCGGGGAGCACCGCGGGGGGCACCACCACGAGGGCCACCACGGCCACCACGGTCACTACGGTCACCGCCGCGGGCACCGCCACGGGCACCTCCACGGCCTCCACGGGGCCGCTCAGGCTCGACGTAGCGCTGGTCGATGTCGAGGAGCTGCTTGGTCTTGCGCTCACGCTCACGCTTGGTCTTGCCGCCGGTTCCGATCATGAAGGTATCCTCGTCATCGCGGGCAACCTCCTTGGCGTTGGCCCACTCCTTCTTGAGCTTGGTGCCCTCGTTGGCCTTGCGCAGCTCGACGTTGCCCTCGAGAGCAAGCTTCTTCTCGGCCTGCTGGGCAAGGTAGTCGGCGTAAGAGACGTGCTTGTCCTCGGGCTCCTCGGGAGTGGGAGCGGCGGCCTCGGCCTCGGCATCCTTCTGCTCGGCCTGGGCGATGGCCTCGCCGGCTTCCTCGTCCTTGCGCTCAGCATCACCCTCGGCAGCGCCCCAAGATTGGGCAGCCTGCTTGTCGGAGCCGCTGCAATCGATTAGCGACGGACACGTACGGGGCGGGAATAGGTGAAATTACCTGCCGGCGGGGCCCTTGGTGTGACGGTCGTCACGCTCACGGGGGAAGCGGCCACCGCGACCTATTCTGCATGTCAATTAAATGTAACAGCCTTAGCCGCCACGAAGTGATCTTTCTTGCAAGGCGACGACAGGAAGGTACGCACCTCCACGGACGCGGGCGCCGTAGCCGCCACGGGGGCCGCCTCTAGCAGGCTCCTCGGTGGTCTTACCACGGTTGCGGTCACTGCCAGCACCACGGTCACGGAAGGCTGTTGGTAAGAGGGTCGGGTCAGCGAACCGAGCGACAAAGCGGGGTTGGGCCTCCGAGGGAGGAGACGACCATCCGACTCAACGTACCGGCCTCGTTGCCAGAGGCGTTGTTGCGGCGAGCACCGGTGTTAGCGGCGGCACGCGAAGGGGCCTCAGGCTCGACGTTGCGCTTGGTAGAGCGCATGGTAGTCTTCTCGACCGTCTTCACGGGCGCCTGAGGGGTGTCATCCTCGGCATCGTTGCCTGTGCGCGGTTGGGTTAGGGCTCGTTCAGAGAAACGGGAATGAGAATTGGTCGGGACGTAATCGAGGGCATCATACCGAGGAGCTCGAACAGGTTCTGCGAGGCATTGTTAGTTGAGAGTTCATAGGCGGACGACGAGGTCAGAGTTTTGCCCCAAAGACAACGGTATAGAAGGTTGTGACGACAACAGCGACGACAACGCACAGAACGGGGCAATTAAAAAGACGACCGGAAGTGAACAATTTGAAACAGAGAGCGATCAATCAAAACAGATCGAGCTTACCTTGCTAGCGACCGACATCTTGTCGCCTGGATTGTGGTGAACAATAGCGACCTAGTCTAGGATTTGATTTGGGTAAAGAGACAAGGTTAGAACACCATGACCTGGCGGTGGTGATGATGCTCAATGGGGGGTAATGGACCAATTGGTGCCGGTGATGTTACGATGGAGGTGAAGAAACTGCGGACGACGGGGCACTGGGGAGTGGGACAAACCGCAGCAACTGGCACTGGCGGGCACGGAGCAATTAGGTCAGGTAGCCAGGACACGAAGGGCTCGAAGGCAGCCCAGCCACCAATAGCAGGCTCAGAAGGCACATCGGACACACACAACACGGCCACTTTGACACTGACATGGACACTGCCCCTTCCCTCCCTTCCAACCCTCTGAAAAGATAATCACACTGTGTCGTAGTACCTGAGAGCCAGCTGTGTCCGGGAGGTTTTTCGTGTGAGATCATCGGCCCCCGTCTCGCTTAGCATTTCTACAGGCCTCCAATTTTGTGTGTTCTTGGTGCCATTTTGCCAGTCTTTTTTAGGGTTCCAGACGCGACCTGACCTGCGCCTTCCAAGGTTCCCCCTCTTGCCTGCGAATACCCGGCCTTCCACCTCGGTCAATTTGCTCTCCCGATCCCGGTGTTGAGTCTTTTGGTATAGGGCCCAAGTCAATGATTCGATTCTGCAACCAACAGCGTCGTCGACTTCGCTTCTGTTCGCTCTTTGGATTCCAAGATGCGAAAGGGAGGGGCGGCATGCCCGGCATGTTTCCAATGACCACCCAAGCTATGAAAAGAGCTCCATCCGGTACCCAACCCGAGCACAAACTCTCATTCTCATTGTTGCTATTGTCACAGTCGTTGCCTGATACCGTCCACAATCGCCAAACCCGCCTGTCCATCAGACTTAGGAGCTGGTGAATCAAGCTCAGAGCTCTCCTATGGCCGTTCTATCTCGAGCCCTTGAAACCAAGCTGCCGTCGAGGCACACCTTTTTTCGGACGCAAGATGCGGGCCAAGCCTCAGCGGCTACCCAAGACACCGGCCAATGTCAAATGAGCGCAAGCTCCACAAAGCTCCGAAGCTGGGGAAGCTCAATCCGCACTGAGCCTGGACTGACCATGTACACCGTCTCGCAGCTGCCAGCCGCTGGGTCTTCCCGAGTTGCCATTCTTTGTGTGTTTCTTGTCTTAAACTTGAAGTCCGGTTTTGATCATTGTATGAAATGCTGCTATTCGGCAAAATGATCGAGTCTGGGTACTTCTGTGGCCATAAGTTGTTCCTAGGAGAAAAGCAAGTCAGGGCAGAGACTTGCTTGACACCTCGACATCTTGATCTACTTCATGCTAAAAGACTCGCCAGATCACCGCCATCAAGTGACTTGTTCGAGGACTGGCTGAGACTTTTAGTTGAAGGCCCGAGTATACGTACAGCACAAGTCCCAAGGTCCTGCTTGTTAGAAATTATAGTGATTTTCTTGCGATGCGATATGTATCGATGATGGCCATTTGATGCACTTCCAAGTAAAGATTTTCTCCTGAACCTCAACTCCATTCCCCAAACGACTCCAGAGCCTCCTATTCCGTAACCATGTCAACTCGAATCCCCCATCCCATATTTGATCTGCTTCAGCATACCCGCTATAGCCGCAAGTCATCCAGCAGCTCCTTTATTTCGTCGACTTGATGCGAACACTGAAAAGTGAGTCTCCATCTTCATGTCGCCGATTCGTCTTAAAAACACACTTTATTGCTGTTGCTGAATACGTCGTGAGGCAACGCGTATCGATAATTGTTCCGCCCTGGACATACGGAACTCGAAACATGTGTGAACTCAGTCGTCTGAGTCCATGAACGCCCGTAGTATGGATGCCGCGCTGGCACTCCAGGTGCTGTTCTCGTTCCCAAAAGCATTCCATCATCAGAAGCATGAGTGCATCGTGGATGTAGCTTCAAAATTCGTATCTCTGTTTGCGTTGATCTCAGGTCTCAGGACGTAACTATCGAACCGTAGGTTTAGGGGCGTTCCAGTTCATGAATCGTTACGTGAGGCGGAGGGCCACAGTCGACCATCCATTTGAGAAGGGGAAGCGGCCCAGATTTGTTTCTCCTCTAGCACGTCATATCAGGAAATCGAATTCCTCCCAAAATTCAATTGTTAAGGACGCCGTTGCCATTGGCGACAATTCATTGTGGAATCTCATCTTGAAAAGACGTCTCTCTCTTTTGGTCCCGAAGAGTTGCGAGCCAAGAAATTCTTGCGGCATTCATGAGCATCGCCACTCGGCTGTATGGCTCTCCACGGTCTTCAAAAATCCTAGTGAGCCGATTCTCCTGTTCCGTCTCTTCGGTGTCAATCTCGTCCCATTTCCGTTTAGGTCGCCATACCTCGGGCGTGAAGTCAATGTTCAGGCTCTCCAGCCTCTCCAAAAGCTGAGACGGATTGGCGTTGTCGGGGCAGGTGCTTTCAAGCGTACCTTCTTCCAACGATCTCATGGGGGGCTTCTCGAAGTGGTTGCCGCTATAAATTTTGTGTGGTCGTGGCTCTCCGACGTGTTTCCAATGAGGTCGTATCGAGATGGCAAGAAATCGAGGCTTTTCCCAATCGATAAATAGAGCTCTAAGCTCGCACCGAACATGAAGTCCGCGGAAGAATATCCAGACCAGACTTAAAGAAAAGGAAGGCCACAATACTGCAAAAGTTAAGGTGGGTGAGGTGTTAAGAGAGGGGAAGAATGTTAAACGTACATCACGATGAGAATCGCCTTAAATAAGGTATTGAGACCACAAAGCTACGGGCGATTGCCGAATAGAGAAGCCGCTGCTCAGGTTCCTACGTTCTTTCCGTAGTAATGATGGAAGTTGTCTTACAAGAAGCTTACAGAAAGAGCGTTGGATACTCCCTCGACAGCGTGCGGCCGATTTCACTTAGGAAATAATCATAGCTTAAGGTAATTGTGAGACTTGGGATATCTCTAGCATGCTATCGTGAACAAAGATAATGTCGTTGGAATTCGAGACACTTACACAACATATGTCCAAATCAGGAAGGAGAACCTTAGTCAGCCAATGGGAAACTGGGCACCCTTGTTGAGCTAGTGTACAGCTCCCAGGAAAAACGTGGCCAAAACCCGTTGGGCTACAAGGGTGCCTTGTTTGCCTCCAGTGTCGCAGCCAAGACAGCAATTGATTCGCCAGCATGGCCAAGTGGTAAGGCATCGCACTTGTAATGCGGGGATCCTGTGTTCGAACCACAGTGTTGGCACAAGGCTGTTCCACTTTTGGCTTCATCAAGTTCTGACATCCTCGCGGTCATTTTTGACGCAGTTCAAGCAGTTTGATAATGAGGTTATGGTTTATGCTTTATGACGAAAGAGTTTATCTTGTGTGCTTT
This sequence comes from Colletotrichum ledebouriae, assembly GCA_036785755.1. Lineage (NCBI taxonomy): Eukaryota > Fungi > Ascomycota > Sordariomycetes > Glomerellales > Glomerellaceae > Colletotrichum > Colletotrichum ledebouriae. Next base: position 23,566 of record JAVHLU010001017.1, read on the forward strand.
CTCCACAGCAACCCTCCACCAACGGTCTACGAACGTGTACCACATGCTTTACTCCCTCTGTAATTATTTGGTGAGAAGGCCTTGTTGGATGAGTCTCTCTCTCTCTCTCTCTCAATCTTTGAGCTCGGGAGGTGTCGAATCGAATGAACGGCTGGCAATAAAAGGAGTATCAAAGCCCGGAGAGTCCGAGCTAAGACATGACCTCGTCTGACACTCACTTGCCACAGGACTGGAGTCTGCTTCATTGAAATTCGTGACACTTTTGATTATAATATCAGAGCATGCGGCTGATCTCCATTTGTAGGAGGCTGTCACTACAATCGTTGGTTTGGCGACATCGATGGGCAAAGGCAAAACCAACTTGTTGGTGACGAGGCTGAGGAGCTAAACATCACGGCTTCACTAATGCTACTGCCGTGCATTCCATCAAGTACTCAGTCTTGGTGAGCCAAATCGGGTATTCACATGACTTCACGCTGGAATACCTAACCGACGAGAAAATCGGGCTACGACATGTCAGAAATGAATGCGCACGACTGACTGCCTATCGCTGACCTGCCCTCGGCGGTTCTTGACATCTCCTGGCCAGGCATATATGCGTGCATTTTCCAATCTCAACTAGGCCTCTTAGAACGTTATAGTTAGCAGACGCAAACCATTCCGGTTACCCCCCTCGCCAAACGGGCGAATGCAAGCAAGACATATATAGAGCAATAGACCGCTATAAGACGGGTGGTTAGGACGTATTTATATATCGGCGTTGCGATAATGATAATAACAACAGACCATGGAAGGCACCCCAAGGGTTCTAATAAACCGTTCTACCACCATAGTACTCAGGCAAGGACGAAAAGGGCGACTGGAAAAGCAGCGAGGGTGGATGATAGCTCGTGTCACAGGTTCCTTGCTCCACAGTCGCCGTACTCGAGCTGTTGCTCTCGCGATATCATGTCACCAAGCGGCCACCCTTTTACATGACTCTTGATGCAACCCTGAATGTATCGAAAAGGCCTCTTGGAAACGCCACATGATTGATCCCGGAGACCACGAAATGGATCCAAGATGCGGTGGTACCATACAACTATAATGATCATATGATTCCTGCTTCCTCATTCCGGGCCCTGTAGCAAGAGGTCGCGAGCCAAACGACTAGCCTCAGTCAGCATTGCCGTTTGAAAACGTGTTAGGGAGCTGTGGAAAATTAGAAAAAATTCCGCTCGGGGTGTTGTGACGGATGGCGCGAAGCTAGCTGATTGGGGAAACTATTGCTTGCGTTTACCGAAAGGCAAGATGCTTAATTTGATAAATCAGACATTTAAGATTGAATTGAATAGCCATTAAGGACAGGTAAAGCTTTTCTAAGCCTCTAAGGAGCGTAAGAAGGCATCCATACAGTAAATCATTAACAATTCCCCGTCTATAACTCTATACTTCCCCGAGATGTCTCCAATATGCTTCGGCCTGCTCTCGCTGAAATGCAGCTTAGTAGCCGCCAGCGAAGACGTTGCACTTGTTCTGAGCGAAGGCGTTCTTGTTTTCGTAGAGGCAGTCCTGGTACTGGACCTTGCACTTGTTGAGGGCGTTGGAGAAGTTGTCGGCGAAGAAGAAGCGCTTGGCGATATCAGGAGCAGACGAGTAGGCACCACCGCTGCGGCGGTTGTTGTAGGCCTTGCAGCCTTGGGCGTAAACGTTGTTGCACTCGGTATACTGCTCTTGGCAAGCGTCGGCGCAAGCGTTGGGGACACTGTTCTTGCCGTAGCCCTTGCAGAGCTTGCTGTCAGACTCGATGTAGAGCTTGAACTGGTTACCGGCCTGGAAGTCGGCCTGGACATCGTTGCAGGTGACGATGGGGATCTCAATGCCACCGACGGGGTTGCCGGGGCCGTAGCCGAGCCAGAAGCTGGAAGGCTGCTTGCAGATACCGGTGGGAGGGGGAGGGACAACAGTGACCGGCGTAGAGGTAGAAGTAGGCTTGGAGGGGCAGGGGAAAGTGGAAACGGAGGTGGTTCCAGGCTTGAACCCCTTGGGAACCTTCTTCTGGAAGCAGTCCTTCTTGCCGCAAGAGCCCTTCTTGCTGGAGCAGCTGCCGGAGCAGTAGCTGGAGACGTCCTTGCACCAGGCCTTGAAGTCGACACAGGCGGCAGAGTTGGGGAAACCAGCGCTCTTGTAGCAAGCGTTGACCTGGAGGTGGCAGCGGTTGCTGGCCTTGGTGCAGCTGTCCTGGTCATCCCAGTCAGGGAGGTTCTTGTTGCACCAGTTACCGCAACCGTACTCGCACGTGGCGGGGGTGACCACGGTGGTGGTGCACATGGCCGGGGCGGTAGTGGTAGGAGTAGGCTTGGAGGTGGTGACAGGAGGAGGAGGAGCCTGCGAAGTAACGACCTTGGAGGTGGTGACCGGGGGCGGGGGAGGGGGAGCCTGCGAAGTGGTAGATGTGATAGGAGTGGTAGACGGAGGAGGAGGGGCCTCGGAGGAGATGGTGGCCGGGATCGTGGTGACAGGGACTGAGTTAGTGACGGGGATCGAGTCGGTGGCCGGAACGGAAGGCGAAGAGACCGGGATTGTCACGGGGATGGAAGACGAAAGCGAGTTGACCGGGGGCTCGTAGCCACAGGGCTCAAGAGAGAGCAGCTGTGAGGAGGCGTAGATCTCGACGGTTCCGGCACCACCGCAGTTCTTGGTGGTGTCTCCCTTGCAAGGAGTGTTGCACTTGTCGTTGGTGGTGGGCGTGGAGTAGTTGCCAATAACGACACCGCAGTAGCATTCCTGGCCGAACTCAAGACCGGCGAAGGGGTATCCATCAGCGGCGCAAGCAGCGATACAGGCGGATGGAGTCATGCTATCGACGGACAGCTGGTTCTGACGCTCGGCGATGGTGCGTCCGTGGTTGGTGTCATCCGTGTAGCAACCGATAGACTGGAAGGAGTTGACAACCTGGTTATCGACATTGGGGAACGTGGGATCAGCCCAGACAGAGAAGGCAGAAGGGCCACCGCAAGTTTCGGTCTGGTTGGCGGTACATTTGTAGCTGCAGGCAGAGTCATCGAGCTTGGCACTGTTGACAGTAGCACTGCAATAGCAGACACCGTAGTAGGTGAGACCAGAGTAGCGGTAACCATTGCCCTTGCACTCCGCGGCGCAAGACTCGGGGGTGGTCTTGGATTGATCGACAGAGGAGCGGAAGTCAAGAGCGTCTTCATTGTTGGCACCCTTATCGGCGAAGCAGCCGGAGTAGGTGAAGGGCTGGAAAGTGCTGAGGCATGGCGGCAACTCAACAGTAGTCGCGGTGACCTGAGTAAGGAGGGAAGCAGCTGCGAAAGCAGCCACAGCTCTAATGAGAGGAGCCATTGCAAGCGAGTGAATGGTGGATTGGTAGAGAAAGAACGGACAGGTCTTTTGCAGAATGCAGAAGAAACGAATGTGGTGATGATCCCGGAGGGGGTTTTGTGTGATGACAAGATTAGGATAAGAACAGGACGAGAGGCATCGAAGCCCTCCATATATAGTGAAATTCGATCATATCAAAAAGCTCACGATGGGGTCTCTGGTTGGTAAACAATCAGGGGAACGGGAGAAGCGGACGCCTCTAGTCGCCGATAATGGAGTGGTGTCAGGTCGTACAAGGAGGACGCCAGGACTAGAATGTTAGCGCGATGTCCAAGGATAGAATGAGAGAGTATGCTTATTCTGGTTGATAGGACCTGAACTCTGCTGCGAACCCAACATTGGTCATTCACGGATGTATCGGCGGGAAACGGTCACATCGTGGCACTGATGTCAAGAATAGGTGAGTTAGAGTCAGGTAGGCAGAGCGAAAGCTGGACGCCACCGCGCCAGGATGATGGAGACAAATCAGGACACAAACAACCAGGGGCTAGAGACCGGCGCGCCTTCACCTGCGTTGGCTCCGTTCTTCGCAGATGTCGTATGGCGCGTTCCATTCTTCTTCTGGTCAAGCAGCAGGCCCGAGAGATGGTCGTGCTGGCATATCCGCCAGTTTGGACCGGACTGGCGCAGAGCGGTAAAGCTCATGTGTCCGAGCAAGGGAGCGAGGCCAGAAGAAGTATGGATGCGGAAGTGAAAGATGACGGCCAGGCCCTTTGCGGTTGGCGGTAAACGGAGGGATGGCTGTTGGAAGTGCAAGAGTTTCGGTTCAAAACTCACAAAGCGATGGTAGTTGGACTCGGCACGCTTGAGAAGAGGACGAAGACTGCCCTTGGCGTCCATGGTGAAGGCAAAAAAAACAAAACAAATGGTGGGCGAAACCGGGTGACTGCCCCTTTAGGAAAGAAAAGAGCCCCACTCGGAAGAGCGCGTTCAGTCCCATTGGCGCATCTCGGGTTAAGCTCAGTGTGTCCCGTCTATCAGCAGCAAGGGGTCCCAGAGCCCGTACCTGCATTAGACTCTCACCTCTAGGTATAGGTAGGTAGTGTAGGTAGTTACGCAGCAGGTAAGGTGAGGAAGCTCGCTTCCTGGAGCGCCCATGAAATGCTCTGGAACTCTCGACATGGGGTCGATTTCGGCTCTTGGTGCCGTCCGGTCAGGTCCAATTTCCCCAAATCACCTTGATCACTTTGATCACCTCTTCAGGCTGCTTCTGAACCACAGACGCAGGAAACGACATTCGAAGCTCTGCTTTGTTCTAAAACAGGGGAAGCCGATCTGCCAAGCGGGTATCTGGTCATCTTGAAGCCGCTGAAGCCCATCTTCATCATACAAAGAGGCTTGTTACCTACTCGACCGACGGCTGGCTTTTCCTCACCACAAAGGAAGCCCCCAAATTGATGACGCCGCCTTGACTCGGACCGGGACAGCTTGGAGCTTTCACCTTCACTGGACTTTCTCTTTCCCCACAACGTCACCCTCGTTTCCAGCGGTCCTCGCTTGGTGCAAAATCAACATCGTATCAGCTCTGCATTGATCATGCGCTTTTGCACGGTAGAGCTGTCAACATTTGGTCTGCGGCTGAGACCTGCAGCTATGCACAATGTAGGTTGGGTTGCATTATTGATCACTCCCCCTGCTCCCTGGTCGGTCTATTCATCGAGCCCTGGCGACGCTCCACGGGAGAGTATCTGCAAAAGCAAGCAACTACTCGTATATCACACTATGGAACACCGATGAAGTCACAGCAACTTCTGCGGCCCTTGACCTGATAAGCGACAGCACCTAAGAGAAACCCTCGAAGTGTGTATTCGCAAGCGAAGAAACAGATGGGCTCTTGAACTTCGTATATTTCTTCAGATCCCCGTTCCCCCATGGTGTCAGTGCGAACAACGCCGTCTGCAATCTGCTGTGCCTGGCGGGAACTCACCGACCGCGCAGATCCGTGATGATCGTCGGTCCAGAGGCCACTCCTGCATCCTAGATGCGGGCAGTGAATTCGAGACATCATTTCGAGCATCATGCTTCACCATAAGCTTGTAAACACCAACTTTGAGCTTATGCTTGACTTCGCTGACAATAGCTTTGAACCATCCTAACACTGTCTACGATTCAAAGGGTTCTTTCTGGGCGAGGCGGCATGAATCAAGAAGCAAATTGGGCCTTGGACTCAAGTGAATCCGGTTTGCAGCAAACCTTTGAGTGTAACCAGAGGTTGCCATGCCCACGGTTACCGCCGATCCTATCTCCCAAGCAGCTGTCACCGTCGATGGCCAAGACCAACTTCTCGAATTTACGAGACTGCAAATGCCAAGAGAGGCCAGTCGGGGAGCCGCGTCGTTCGCTTAAAGCAACTTGAACATGTACGATCCTTTTGCCAAGAGCCTGTCAATGCATCCGAGGGCATGGACTGCTTTCGGACGACGCCTAATCTTCTTCTTGCGTTCTGCCATCCCATTCAAAGTCCTATTCGATGTGCAGAACCCTTCTTGCATTCGAGCCAAACCCCAGCTTAAAGTCCGTGTCTCCCTCGTTCGTGCTTACAACAAAGGCTCGGGAAGGGGGACTTTGCTGCGCCTCCACCACCCGTCGACGGCGTCAAGCCAGCGCCAACGCAGCTCGACAATGCGCACCTGAAAACACCGCTAATCACAATAACCTAGGGAACCTGCTGAAGTCCGACCATCCGTCAACTGGGGAAAAGGGCTCGCGGCTCAGCAAAAGGCCCCAGCCAAGCAAGTCATGGGAAGAAGTAAGACCCTAACAAGACGGCTTCCGACAGATCGGGTCCTCAACGGCGCCACACACGTGATGCTCCAGATCCCCCTTCCCCCCAAACTCTTCAAGCCCATTCTCGGCTACACGGCACCACAACCGCATCGTGGTTTTGCTTTGACAGCGGCTACCTCTTTCTCGCTTCACTCGTGGCTCTGCGAGAAACCGCCCGCGCGGCACACAACTTCAAACCGTAACCCCGTGATGCTTATGGCGGTCCGGCCGGGAAGTTGAGTCTATAAAGGGAGATGGCTGAAGTGACGAAGTCTGATTTCCTCGAGATCTGACGATCGGGCTTGCAGCTTTGGGGTGGGGGGGAAGGGGGCTCTTTCCATCGCAGCGATGAATCCTGATTCTGGTGGGCTTCGGGAAGGCCTATTTACCAACTGCGCCTAAAAAGCAATAATTCCATACGGCTTGGCCCAAAGAATAACGCCAACTCGTCTCTTGCCAAGCCGGTAAACATGACTACGCGATTCGAACCGACCTACAGCTAGCTTCTTGTCAACATATTAGTATCTCACGACAGGCTTCCTGCCAAGCCGATGGGTCTGACTACCCGGTTCAGACACAACCATAGCATTGAGTCTCACGGGGCAAGAAGCAACATTCGGAGTCACAAACATGTCGCGGTTAGTGAATGAATCATGGAATTGAATGAGATGCCAGAAGTCTAATGCAGCCAAATGAAACCAAACCATGCCAAAAATCATTCATCATTTGTCACATTTCATCCTGACCAACGATTAGAGGCTGTCTCTTTCTTCCATTTCTAGCTCCCGAGGTAGAAGACATTCCCCCGGGGACATAGATTACACATCGTTTTCAAAGCAACTTCCTGAAACCTTATAACGCCGAATTAATCGCCTCACTCACTGCTTGTCCCTCAGGTGCCGGGGAACCCATTTGCCTGCACCTCCCGAAGGCTTCAGCGGCTCTGCCGTAGACGCAGGAGAGCCAGTCCGCTCAGGGCCGGGGCGGCCGTTCGATCCACCCCGGTTGAGGGGCGCACCACCAGAGGTGGTTCGGGATAGAGGGGGCGCCGCAGCGGAGCTGCTATCGCCACCTCCAGCGGCAGCCTTGGCAGCTTCGCGCTCGCGCCAGCTGGGCTTGTTGCCAGCCAGATTGAGACGAGGCGGGCCGGCACTCGGACGGTCGCCCGAGTCAGTACGCTCAGTACGTTCGGGCCGCTCGGCACGCTCGAATCGATCCGGGGGAGGGGCGCGGGTCGGAGGTGCCGAGTCGGACACGCCCTTGGCAGCCTCGCGCTCGCGCCACTTGCCGGCTCCGGGGAGGTTGAGGGGGCGACGACCCTCGCTGGAGGGCTCGGCGGCGCGCTCAGGCACACGTGACAGGGGAGCCTTGGTTGCGGCCTCTCTCTCGGCCTTGCGACGGGCAAGGGCCTCCTCCTCGCGCCTTGCCTGAAGTGCCGCCTTCTCGAGACCCTCCTGGCGCTCCTTCTCGCGTTGCTCTTTGAGGCGCTGCATCTCGGCTCTCTTAGCCTCGGCACGTCTCTCCTGTTCCTCCTTCTCCTGAGCGGCGCGTTCCTCGGCCTCGCGTAGAGCCCTCTCCTTCTCCTCGCGCTCGCGCTTTTCCCGGAGCTTGCGCTCACGGTACTCCTTCTTGCGAGCAGCGATTTGCTTTTCCAATTCCCTCTCGGCATCCCGGCGACGCTTCTCGAATTCGTCGCGGCGGCGCTCATGGAGGTTGGAGCGGAAAGACTCGTACTCAGGCATCAGACGGGTAAGGCGATGTTTAAGCTCAACGGCCTCCTTGTGCTTTTCCTCGGATTCCTTGAGAGTCTGCTTCTTGACAGCCTCGTAAGTCGCGCGGTCCTTCTCAATCTGCTTCTTGTAGTCATCGCCCAGCTTCTTGGCCTCCTCTTTTCGGAAAGCACGCTCCAAGTGATCGATACGCTTCCAGACGATGCGAAGCTTTTCGTTGACATCGTTTTTCTCGCGCTTGAGCTGCTCCAACTTGATGGCATGGATGGCGCTGGAGTCCAAATTGTCGAGGTTCTCAAGGTCCAGATCAATCGTCTTGGGACCGATTTTGAGGTCGGCAATTTGCTTCTTGAGTTCCTCCTTGCGAACACGGTCACGCTCGGCCTTCATGCGCTTCTCCTCACGCTCCTTTTGCTCGGCAGCAAGACGCTTGTCCTCGGCCTCCTGGAGCAGCTGCTCACGAAGGCGCTTCTGGCGAGCGTTCTCTCTCTCCTTGCGGGCCTGGGCCTCGGAAGCCTCTTCCTTGCGCTTCTGGATGACCTCCTTTCTCGCAAGAATGGCATGGTGTTCCTGCTCGGCGCCAGCGCGGGCCCTTGCAAGCGCGGCTTCTCTGGCGGCGACGAAAGACTGGCTGTATGTAGAATCGACGTAGAAGCAAGTAGTGTGAAGAGACTTGACGAGGCGGGTGAGTTGAGAGCGCACGATCTCGGAGGGAGTGCTCTGAAGGCGCTGAACGGAGCTGCCATCGGCCTCGGCGGAACCAGCAGAAGAGCCGGCGTGGGCAGCCTTAGCAGAAGAGAAGACGTCGTTGTCGAAGCTCAGAACACCAGTGGCGTGGTCCATGCGGATGGCCAGGTCGCCCTTCTTGTTGCCGTTCATGATAAACTTCTCAATAGTGCCACGAGTGACCTGGAAGGGCTCGGGGAACTCGGCCAGCTTCTCGACGAAGCCGAGGTCAACGGTCTCGTACACCTGCGACAACTGCTGGAAGAGTCTGGTGAGAATGACCTGCTGGAGGGGCAGGATGTACTTCTCCATCTCAGCGTCGGCGCCAATCTTGGTAAGAATGGGAGAGATCTTCTGGCAGATAGAAAGGGGGTGGAAGTCGACCTCGAGGATGTTGTAGAGGTCACGGATCTCGGGACGAGCACGCTTCAACAGCTGCTTGCCGAGAGCGTCACGGAAAAGACCGGCACGAGTAGGTGCCTGAGCCATACCAAGGAGGTGAGTCAGACGAGCATTCTTGTTCTTTCTCGACTCATCGAAGTCAACCATGGCACCGCGGGAGCGGGTGGTGCTGATGACAGGAATGGCCAAGGCGGACAACAGCACAAACGACGCGGCCTTTTGAAGCTCAGCCTCGGTAGCAGGCGGGTTGTCGGCCTTCTTGCTCTGGCCGGTGGCAACCATGGCGGCGGACTGGCGCAGGAGAGTGTAGTATCGGGACCAAGCAGCGGCGTGGAAAAGGTAGTTCTCGCCGACGAGGAAGATGCGTGTAAGCTTCTCGTAGTAGTTGGCCATCATGATGTTCTTGGGAGGGCGCTTGCTTAGGTTGAGGAGAGTGTGAATATCTTCAACAGAGCGGAAAGCCTCCTGCCACAGCTCGAGCTCGACGGCAACGTTCAACTGCTGGAAACGGGTCTCCAGGTGGCGCTGGAGAGTATCGGGGTCGCTCAGGTTGATGGCGTGCATCTGTGCTGAATACTTCGCAGCGGTCTGGACATGATTGCGGAGCAACTCGCACAGTCTGCGGAACTCGGTCTTTCGGGTATACTTCAGGCAAAAGTCGAAGGCCTGCATGGCAGTGCTCTGGTAAAGGACTTCGAGGCGGGCATTGTTGCGGAGGATGTCGAGGACGGTACGGTAGGCCTCCCAAAGGAACTTGAGCCACGGGGTGACGATGGCGCGGTCGGTACGGTCGCGAGACTGCTCGCCGGAGACGGTAGCAAGGAGAATCGACTCGGGGGTTTCGCTAGCCTCCAAGTCATCGATGTTGGAGGTAGACGTGGTGGCCTCAATAGAGGACTGGACTTCATCGGCCTTTTGTTGGGCAGCAGTGACCCTCTCGGCAGCGAGTTCGATGAACTTCTTCAGAACCAGCTGCAAATATTTCTGTGAGCTACTGCCTTGTTCACACATGACATTACGACGAATTGATGACATACCTCGATGGTAGCAACGTTGGTGTTTTGAGAGATATTCTTGTACTGGTACAAGGCGTCCTTGGCAAGCTTTCCCTTCTTCAGTTCGACAGACAGCTCAACCAAGAGCAGCATCACAGGCTCGAGGGACGCGATCGGAACATTGCGGCTTCGCTTGGAGGTGATGTGTTCGTGCAAGAGGGTCAGAGCAGCCGGGGTCTGGTTGACCCCGATCAGCTCGTGAGCCCTCTTAAGCACATTTTCGGGCTTTTGGTGCGGAGGGGGCGGCTATTCGAGATCGTCAGTTTTGCTGTTTCGGAAAGCCGATCGTTCGGCGACATGACGGCTCGTGAGAGAGAGGGGTAGCGCCAAATGGAGATTTTTGGGCAGCAGGCGGGCTCAAGATGAAGAAGAACTGGGCTTACCATATTGTGCGTCCTCCTCAACGAAATTCGAAGAGTGTCGCTATCTCTGATTAGTTGCAAGAGCGCAAGCCTGGGTCTGCGAGCGAGATAAAATTGGCTGCTGCTCGGTTTGGCGTTGGCGTTGCAAAAAGGCAATTCACCGAGAGGAATTTTCAAATTTCGTGTGTGGCCCCTACCGAGTTCTGAGGGGCTACTGCCGCCTGTTCCAGTCCGTGCGCTGTTCTCTGTAATGTCACGTGATATTGAATATTATGTCAGCACAGGCTGTCGGGGAGTTTAGCCTGTCGTCGTAAGTCAACTGCCCTGCACCATTGGATGCTGTCATTAACCAATGACTGGTATGCCAAGTGAATATTTCTTCAACTCTGTGTTTCTTAAGGAAATGCTGCGTGTTATTGGTGACTGTGCCAGCTGAGGTTACAAGCAGAGATTATAAGCATCTTAACCCACGGTATCTAATATTCCACGTCTTAAAAGTTGTACAGCACAGGGTTATCCTCGGAATAACGGACCAAAAGCGTTTATGGTTTGGAAGCGTACCATGAACCTCTAAAATAGCAGATGCATTCTCGATTGCAGAAGCGAACCTAGTACTGGAAGGAAATCTGGATACGTTTATACGATCGTGGGAGATATTATTATTCTAATGGGAAACCTTTACTACTTTCGGAGAACGTGAAATGGCCAATTCCATGAAGCGTCGCACATGCTGGGTGGAGATTATGTCAGCCGAGACTGTAAGTCCTCATATGAGCTCTTCTTCGGAAACCTTGTCCTGTTTATGGAGAAAGTGAAGTAGTGAACTGTGGTGCAGAACGCAGTCGAGGTTGGATTGATTGTGCAGTAACGGTGAAGCGGAGGTCCCCGATGAGAAAGTTGGGAGTCCAATTCGAGTGAGTTATGCGTCCAGACAGATATACCTCCATAAGGATTAAAAACGTTAGCGGTTTACTTTAGCCCACAACATAACCGCATAAATTCCGAATAGCTGATGTTTTTAGAGCATATTCCTCCTATAGAATATTAGGTAGAAGGGATATAGTTATAATAACTAAAGCTTAGATAATTTTACTATATAATTTCTTTTATAAATAGAGATTATTAGGTAAGTAAAGGGGACTTCCATATATCATACCTGAGATAGTTAGTATGGGACGACGCTAACGTATTTAATCCTTGTGGAGGTATAGCGCTTTCGCACCCAAACCTTCCGTTCCACTTGACATGCCTCCTCTTAGTAGTTCGGTATATTTGTTACCTGCGATCACAGTTATTTCTGAAATTCTGCCAGCCTTGTCAGTTTTTGATTCAGCACGTCGACGAACTCAAATCACCACAACGTCATGGAGAGCGGCTTATTCCCGTCCCTTCCCCCACATTCAAGCGCCCTCCGAGTTTAATCGTGGACTTCACACACCCCTATGTTCTCGGCGTCGAGCCGCGCGCCGCGCCCGTGAATCGGATTCGATGAATTAATCTCGTTACAGGGGGTTAATGGGCGCTGGGAGTGTCTGCCACCACAGGTGGGGTCGGGTCATGTATTATGCAAGTTCTTATGTTCTCTAGTCTACCTAGCAGAAACCTCCTAATATAGGGGCGTTATATGGCGTCGTATAGCAATCTGCCTGCTTAAAAACAAGAAAAAAAAATATTATCCTTAATACTATATAAACTTATTATAAAACTATTCTTATAAATCTCAAAACTTTATGCTCCTATTTTATAGTATCCCTTAGTCGTGTTTATATACGGTTTATTAGGTATAAAAAATAGATACTTATATAAACTTAGGATATAGAATATAAAAGTTACTTCGTTATATATAGTTTCGTTTTCCTTTATATCTATAAAAACTATCGGGTTATCTATCCTAATATCTATTAGGGAGTTATTATATATATCGTATTATTCTAGTAATTAGGGATAATCTTAATTATTATTATTAGTTAGATTAGGGTAAGTCCTTTCATCTAGTTAGGTATCGCATAATTATTATTTATTTAGGTAGCGTGATTATATATTATAATACTACTATTATTCTATAGTTATATAGAATCTTATAGTATTGCATTATAGTTAGTTAATTTATCTATATTAGACGGGTTATAATTAGTTATTAACTTATTACCTATTGGGTCAGGCTTATTATTAATACTAGTAAGCTCTTATAAGATCGTATTATTATTATTAGTTATAGCAGTCTATTTATTATTCGAGTTAGGTTAATTATATATTAATCTAACCTATTATAGAATTAGAAGATTATTATAAATAGGTCCGTTTCTAACTTTATTAAGTAAAGTAAATATATCTTAAATAGTTTAATTAGTTTAGGTCTCGTTCTATAACTATTTTCCCTTTATAAATAACCTGCTTTTATAAATCGCTACTAAGATATAGATATTAGTAATTATTAGGTTAATTCCCTATCCTAGGGCCTTATTAATATATTTATATACTAAATAGCTTAACTAGTTCTTATTTATAATCGATTCTAGGATTCTATTATTAAGTATATTATAAATCGATAGTTTCTTAGATAGTAAGAGCATAATATATTTATAGTTATAGTTAAATACTTCGATAATATAGTTAAGTATAGCCTATTAATTAGGTTAGTAACTACTAGTACTAGGTATAACGAATTTTAATCCTTAATAATACTTCGATCTAAGTTTCTTATTAGCTAATAATAGAACTTATATAGAATTTTTAGATCTTAGATATTATATTATCTTCTTAGATTAAGTAGGCTTAGTTATATTTATATTTAGCTTATAATATTTATATTTTCCTATTTTAATACTTCCCTTTATATCCTAGTTAATAGGGTCTTAGTTAGGAGCGTTAGAGATAAGATTAGTATTATCTTAGGTATCTCTAGCGTTATATTCCCTAAGTTATTATTATTACTACTTAAGTCGCTTCTATTAATACTTCTATTATCTATAGTTATCTCTCACGCTATCTTTATTAGCTATAAAGTTATCCTACTCGTTCTTATCTATATAGTTATAGATATCCTCTTATAGGGACTTATCTAGACTAGAGTCTAATTCTAAGATAGTATTAAGGTTATTCTAAGGTTAGTAGGGGAGGGACCTATTAAAGGATTTATATAGGAGTAGAGTAGGAATTTAGAGGGAATAATAACTTTAGCGAATTTAAATAATATAATTTAGCTATTATAGAGGAATAGTATAGGGAAGGTAGGCGCGAAGGTTTAAAGTATTAAATTTATTTTAATTTATAAAAAGCGCATAGGAGTTAAGATATATCCCTACCTAGTTAGACTATCTATTTATAAAATTTTAGGTTATTAGTTTAAATAAGGTATTTAGTAACTAGCCTATTAGTTTAGGTTATAAGGATATATCTATCTAAAGTTATCTATTATCCGTATTCATTACTTAATCCTATAGGTTAGACTAGGTATTATATTATTCTAGCTTTTATAATATAGGATTATATAACTTATTAGGGAATATTAATTAGAATTATTAGTCCTAGGTATAGTAGTTATTTACTAAAAATATCTATTAGTAGTACTAGCTTAAAATAGTTAATAGGTATAACGTTATATATCCTAGCGTATTCTAGTAGTTAAAGTTAGTATACTAGTTATCCTACTCGCTCTAATATTATATATAGCCCGGCGTATTATTATCTATATTTCTATCTAAGGGAATCGGCTTAGGGGTTTAAGTACCTATAATATAGCTATAATATAACTCTCTATCCTACTTTAAAAAACTTAAGTAATTGTTTCTTATTATAATAGGACTTAGTTTATATTACTACTATTAATATCGCATTATATATTATAATAGGCGTAGTAGTAGGGCTACCTACCTTGCGCGTAATAGGAAAGCTAGGATTATATAAGCCTGCGCATATATATACGCCTGCGCGCGCGCGCGCCCTTAGAGTAGTTCTTCCTTAATATAATATATCATATATTACACTCTTTTTATTAGGGTCCTTCTATTTATATAGCTATAGTTATCCTATTCTATCTTAATAGTACCTAGAGGTAAATCTATTCTTTTTATATACCCTTAAAGGTATTTTAGAGAGTAGCTATCCTCGTTAATAGATCCTAAAAAAACTAGATATTATAGTAGTTAGAGTAATTATAGCTATACTACTCTTTTTATTAAGGCTATATATTTAAGTCTCCTTTATTTCCCTTCTTTTTTTATAATTACGCGCGCTTATAATTAATTACTTAATTACGCTCTTAATTATAACTATTATTACGCCTATAATTACGCCTAGTTACGCTGCTTAGTTATGCCTATTATTACGCCTTATTACACGCCTACTTTCACACTACTTATAGCGCCGCTAATACGCTATTTTAGGCTAATTACTATAGTTATTATTACGCTCTTTTTACGCCTACCGCGCCCACTACTGCTACTACCTGCCGCTACCTACTACTACCTACTAAAGCCTGCTAAAGCCTACCCTCCGCAGGGCTAAAAAGATCTAACTATTATACCCACTACTACCCGCTACTACTACCGCTACGTAGACCTACCTAATAAAGAAGGTCTATACTATATTATACGCCATATTATTATATACTCGCTATAAAGGGTATAAGTTATAGGGAGGACCTATAGTATAGGGGTATAAGTCTATACGCTATTATAGTTATTATTATAGAGGTTATAGGTTTAACTCTAGAATTTTTTTTTCTTATAGAGCTCTTTTTTTTAGCTTCTATATTCCTAGCTTTAGGGAGGATTATAATAGGCGTAGTAGTAGGGCTACCTACCTTACGCGTAGTAAGAAAGCTAGGATTATATAAGCCTGCGCATATATATACGCCCGCGCGCGCGCGCGCCCTTAGAGTAGTTCTTCCCTAATATAACACACAACGTATCACGCTCTTTTTATTAGGGTCCTTCTATTTGCATAGCTATAGTTATCCTATCCCATCTCAATACTTATTAAGCTCGGAATTACGCCGCAGCCCCTTCGCAAAAAGACTATAACAAATTCACCCAGTTCGCAAGCATAATTCGGGAAATACTATATAGGTATTTAACCTATACCCTCTACTAGTTAAGGAAAATAATATAAGAACCCTATATATTCCTATTACTTATAAGTAAACCCTTATATAAAGTTAGATATACGCTATACTAGGGCTAATTATATTAGAGCCGAACGGGCTACTAAGGCTCTTATAGCAACGCCCTCGCTAAACCTTCTAGCAAGGTGCTGCGAAAGCTACTATATGAGATAACTCCTTAACCCAAAAGGTCGACCTTCTAGCAAGGTGCTAAAGGTGCTGCGAACGCTACTATACGAGAGGTGACTCCTAATTACGATCACGTGACCGAAGGCTGTGTATTGTCAGGAGGCGCGGAGTTAGAAGGTCTGTTGCACTTGAGTAGGTAAAATCACTATGCAGTGGCCAGAGGCCTCTCAATACTTATAATTAACTATATAAGCTAGCTAGAATATAGTTAGTATAGCTAGTAACGAGGTCTATAGTATTATTTAGAGTAAAACCGAGTATAACCTCGTTAGGAGTTTATCTCGTAGTTATAGATTTGAAATTATTAATTTTAAATTGCAATCTAGGTAATACCTTATCCTATATATTAGGACTACTTATAGCTGTAGTATAAATATATAGGGCGGACTTAACTATTAAATTAGTTTACTTACTTTATCTATTAGTTTATAGATAATAAGCTATAGAATATAATAGTTTTATCCTAAGTTATATCTATATATATTTCTATATATTAAATAGAAATTTTAGATCTTAATCGCTAAGTACGATTTTAAAGAGACCCTAGTTATAATAAAGTAGGAATTCTAATAATCTATCTACTTATTAGGTTTAGGTTTTCTTAACTTTAAACTTAATATTTCAGTAAATATATCAGGATTAAAAGCAACAGATTTTAAGTTTATTATATTAAATTCTATATTATTATTAAATATTCTAGATAACATATT
>JAVHLU010001018.1:0-39980 GCA_036785755.1 Colletotrichum ledebouriae
TAAGTTATAAAAGTACCCTTAAATAAGTTTAAATATACTCTTAAATAGATTTATATTATATATAGTTATTATAATAATTATATAATATTATATATTAATATTAAAAATATTTTTGAAAAATACTAGTAACTAATTAGTTTACTAGTTAGTCAACTAGACTAAACTAGGCTAGTTTTAGTCTATAGCCTGACTAAACTATGCTAGTTTTAGTTAAGGCTAGACTAAACTAGCCTAGTTTTAGTCAGCTACCTGACTAGACTAGACTAGACTAATTCCCAACCCTGCCCACACCCTTCTGTGAACACTTCGCTCACTGCGTTCAAATCCTCGTGGGAAATCTGCAGGGATCTAACTGATTCCCGCAGATCTGAACCCTGCCAGTTTTCGATGGGATTTGCCGAGCGGACGTGGCGGGAAGTACCTGTACAGCCAGCGAATTTTGTGTGGGGGGAAAGGGGGGGTTCATGGCTGTGGAAGAGATGAACGTTATTAAAGAGTCGGAGAATTCCAAAGTCCTCTCTGCCTTTCCTCGTTTTCAGCTCATTCTCATGGATGGCGCAAACTTACTGCGTACTTGGAAGTAAAGATCAGTCTTTCTTAGGTGACTTGGTGACACTGTGTGGCAGCTTTTCCGCTCACTCTACCAGTCGCAAGGCCATCTGGCATAGTGACATCTTCTCTCGGGACATGTTCTCATGAGTTATCCTTCTGAAGCTACTAGGCTCGACTTGGAATACGAAACGCTGGGTCGCATCCCGCGGCCAGCGTTGAAGACGATGGACTGCTGTCGATAGTGGTCTTCAGCTCCGACCACCGTGACACCGGAGCTGCCGGAAAGTTCATAGGAGAAAGCAACGAGTTCACAGATAGATGATGTGGGTAGAGACAGGTTTGATGGATGATTCGGTTGTTCTCTTCAATTTGTAAACCGTCTGTATTGTTCGAAGTTGCTCTGCAGGTTACGTGGCTGCGGTTCTCAACCTCGGGATGATTGTGATACAAGTTCTTGGAAAAGTAAAGCCCGCGTACAACAGCTTTTCGGATGTGGACACCAACACGCAGCAACATCCAACTGGTCAATTTGCTGATCTGAATGAAGGTATCCATCCCGGACTGCAGCATCAGCTCAAGTACCTATACTTGTACAGGCATCGTGGATACTTTCCAAAGGCGACATCTACATCCTCCACGCAGCCTGCTTCAGGCTTAGCGTTCAAACCAACTCCCAGTCGGTGGCGGCTGTAGAGGCCGAGCCCGGCCAGTGGTATGTCGGTGACCCACCAACAGTTCCAGTTGTTGCAGCGTCCCTGGTGCCTGCTGCTGCTGCCGCTGCCGCCCTGCTGTTATCGCTATTCGATAGATGTCGTTGTCGCTGTCGCTGTCCGTGTCATGCTGTCGCCGCAGCGTGCAAGTGTCAGCGTCGCCCGCATGCGTATCCCTTCCCATCCATCCCGTCCCAAACCGCAACCCGGAGCTTCCTTCCTGCTCCCCTCCTCTCACAAACTTTCCCTTGAACAACAACACAAAACACCGTCCACGGGGCCTCAGCGTCGACCAGCCATGCGTCTCCGCTCGATCCCCTCTCTTCCTAGCAACTCCATTGTTCGACCAGCCAGCACCTCGAATCCCCCCAGGTTGTGATGCCGTGCGAGACCCCGCTAGTTAGAGCAAGACGTGCCGGCATCCAGAGACCCCTCCGAAGCATCATTCAGCCTCCGTAACCAGTTGGTTAACTAAAAAGAACTAAGCAAAGACCACATAAGTCGCTGCGGCCAGTCCGTCCTCGACTCGATCTTTTTTCATCTTACAACAGACTTCCAACCTGCGATCAGGCCTGGAGCCGACTCTGCGACTTCCCGATGTATTATCTACGCCGCATCACCATCACTCTCGCGGTGTTATGCTCTATTTCGTTCCTGGCCTGGTTCTTGCCCCGCTACCTTAACCCCAATCCACCTGATCCGGCGAAGCAGCGAGAGGACAAGAGATGGATCAGCAGCAGCCCGTACTGGCTTGACCGGCAGGCCTGCCGCTGGTTGAGTCTTTGCGGTGTACACCATCTGTCTTGGGATCCTGCCTCTCTCTTCCCCTCCAAGAACGACACTGACGGCGACGAACTGCGCCTTGAGCTCAGATCCCTGTACATGGACGACGGACGGCACAATAGCTGGGAGTCAGTATCCAGAAACCGCTTGCCGCAAGACAAATCGGAGGCGAAGACCCTGAAGGAAATTCCCAACTACGTTCTCAAGTATGCGCCGCTGGTTCACCTCTACTCGGGTGAGAACTTCTGGCCTTCCGACATTGCGGAACACATCAAACACATGACGCCTTACCTCGAGAGGGAGGCTTTGAATCGATCTTCGCTTCTTCTTTCTGATTTGCATCAGCTAAATAAGGAAGACGGCATGGTTTATCTCACGAGCGATGACGACGTAGAGCAGAGACCCGAGTGGTTGCACAGTCATGTGGGCATTCCTGAACCCTGGGACGACGAAGACGGCGATCGAGACGGCGGTGAGGACGACAACGGCAACAAAGATCTCCCGACCGATGACGCGGATCGCGCACACTCTCCATTGGAAGACACCACATGGTTCGATGTCTCTCGCGACCACCCAGTGTACCGCATTTCAGACCCTCGCCGGTTCCCACACTTCGTTTCTCACGCGGGGCGCACCGGCGACTTCCACCTCCGTCGCCGTGACCAGAAGCCGCTGCCCCCGCCTGACACGCCTACCCACAAGCCCGATCAGGAAGGATATTCCAAGGCCCCCTCCGTGCTTGTTCTGGTCGACAAGGGGTCAGGCATCGTCGACGCTTTCTGGTTCTTCTTCTACTCGTATAACCTTGGTCAGACCGTCCTGACAATCCGCTTTGGTAATCACGTCGGCGATTGGGAGCATTGCATGATGCGGTTCGAGAACGGCGTGCCCCGTGGCATTTTCTTCTCCGAACACGAGGGCGGCCAAGCTTACACGTACCATGCTGTTGAGAAAAGAGGTGATCGACCAGTCATCTATTCTGCTGTAGGGTCCCACGCCATGTACGCTCAGGCCGGCGAACATCCCTATGTCTTGCCGTTCAAGATGCTCAAGGACGTTACCGACCAAGGCCCTCTTTGGGATCCCTCCAAGAACGCCTACACATATTGGTATGATTACACTCAAGACTTGGATGAGGACCTTGACGACGATCTCGACGATGAGGTGGATGTCGCAAGTGGACATCGCAAGGAGAATCCCACCAGTCTCGTTCCGACTGCGGAGAATCCCGACGCACCGACTTCATGGTTCCACTACGCCGGCCCGTGGGGTGACAAGCTCTACAGTCTCGCCGATATGCGCCAATGGCGCCTTTTCGCGCAGTATCACTACGTCTCTGGCCCTCTAGGACCCAAGTTCAAGCGGCTCGACCGCGAGAAGCTGTGCATTACGAACCGATGCCGTATTCTCAACAGCCTGAAACCGGGGCAGACTTGGTACAGTTGAATGACCATCCTTTCCTTTAGTCATTGTAACAAAAAGACGTAATGGATAAGAAGAGACAGTAGAATATCCCTTGCCGGAATACATACCTACACTCACCCTGAGAATCCGCCTTTTTAGAGGAACTACAGGCAGACACTCTCGTTTATGACTTCATGTAGATATGGTTCATCGCTTCAAGGCGGCGTCAACTGACGCGTTGGGATCGGGCGTTTTATTGCGGTAACTTAGGTGTTCTTTTGGAAATCAACTTGGGATTGATACCCCCACACACACTGAATAGATCCGAACTTCAACATATTCTTTGCCATGGTTCATCTCTTCTACCGTCGTTGTATTTTTGCGCAAGCGAACGTGCCGTAAGAGAGATGTGACGATGCGGATGTTGTGCCAGCTGGTATTACTTCCCAGAAAATGGCGGCGACTGACTCGTCACAGTTGTCCGTGGTGATCCTGAACCTGCGCTGGCAACCCGGGACGCTTTTTACAACACTTTGATATTTGGGGTAGCACGTAGAAGTAGGACGCCATGCAATTGAGGCCTTCAGTAGGAACTTCAAATTATAGGAATCTTATACAAGCAAATCGTCTGTGTCAAGGCTAGCCTCATGAGGGTTAGACTTTTCCCTGCGAATACTTGGGAAAACACGAGAGATTGGGGACGAGGGGCTTGGAGCATTTCACAATGAGGACATCGCCAACGTATTCTAGAACTGAGCACGACATTGATCTTTTGGTTTCATTTCTCTTCTGAGATCCTGAGTACTAAACAAGACACCAAGAGCAAGGCGCTGACCAAATCTCTCTCAATATCTCGCTCAGGCTGCGCAAACTTCGCCTCAGCTTGGAACTAGAGCAGGTGCTGGCTCCGGCCTGCCAGAACCACCAGCCCAACATTCTTACCCGCATACGAACCAACATCAGTCTGCCACTTACACAGCCGTTTCGGGAGATCCGCACCAGACGGCTTCGCCTCAGTGAGACCATCACCATAGCCGAGAACCTCCAAACGAAGCAGATTCCGTGTCGATATCATCTCCGATGCGTACTAAACCTCAAGGATCTATAGCTGAGCACAGCGTGCCTTCTGCCCAAAAGGCGGCGCATAATCCCATTGGAATCTCCTCGGAAACATTGCATCATACACCACCACATCAGCATGGCGCAATCCCCGCTTCTGGTGCTTCATTATCAAACCAACTGGCATATAGCTCCATGAGCTCTGCACCAACTGGGATACAAGATGGCGTTGGAGTGGCTCCACACTTCTCGTGGACTGAACACACTGCCACAGATGAAGGCCTTGATGTCATACCGAACTACGCACAATGTGTTATCGGTGAGCCTTGTCAATTCTAGCTCTTTACTGAGACGGTGCGGAAGATTCCCAGATTCTAGCGTCATGAACCTTGAAAGACTCGATTAAGCCAGCGCCGGACATGGCGTCCATGGATCCGATATTTGGATCTGGAACATGACAGATTCCGCTATGCTCATGGCAGCAGAGCTAGCTAACGGTCCGGACAACTCAAAATTTCTTTTTAGAGCGTGCGGAGACCATCGCGACAAACACTTGTTGTACGATGAGTGGGACCGCAGACAGGACTCGGTACAGTCTCGCAGGATATAACGACAGAAATGACTCTAGGACCTGCACCGAGTGCTGCACTTGCTTTGTGAAATTGAAGCTTGATTGGCTCTTTGAAAAGGCGTAAGGTATCAACAGCTCGCGACCTTTTCTCCGCAGCTTTCACGCCACATCCTTGCGGTGGAACAACAGATCAGTCGTCTATTAGAAGCTCTCCAGACAGGAGTCTGGTCCCGGTATTCTGACTGGATGGAGACATTCGCCAGCGTACCGTACTGGGCAATAGACAATCATGTCGAAAATTGTAAGTCGTACGGTTGGAAAGACTGCATCATCGGCCCGGAATGCTGGATCACCTTCCGCAAAGATTCATCCCCGAACGCGCGGAGCTTGGGTGTTGGGTTGAACAACCAGCCGATGGCCGAAAGAACGATGTGCTGCATGTACTCAGCTTTGATGCGGCAGAAGTGCCTCGCGGCATGCAAAAAGGGCTGTACTGACGAACTCCTTGAGTTCTCGAGGATGGAAACACAGGGTGTTCGCGGAGGTGATGCCAGAGATTCTGCCCCAGCCATGCCCATGACGATGAAGCCCCAAACAAGGTGCAACGATCCCAGGGCTTCAGCCTACAGCACACCGTGCTACGAACACGGAAATATGCGTCCTGAATTTGCGGACTAAAGTGAGAATTAATGTCTTAAGATATTTCTAATCATGACCAGGCGTGTGTGCAAAGTTCGCCTTGCTTCCACACATCGGGACTGTAGGTCCATCACCTTACGTCTTGCTCTTCCTCGTCTCCTTCAAGGACAATCTCATGACCGTCACCCTCCCACACAAACCAACTCACCAACACACCGAGCACCGCTACGCCCGCCAGTCCCCACCACACCGCACCGACAACCCCGTTCGCCAAACCCTGGCCATAAAGATACCCGCAAAGTACAGGTCCTATCGTGCGCGCCGCACTGCTGACACTCTGTCCCAACCCATGAATCGTTCCCAGGACGCTAGGGTGAGGCGTGCAGTTGTTGATGAGGATAGTCTGCCCCGGAAGAGCAAACGTCCGTCCCAAAACCTGGAAAAGTAGAACGCCGACGATAGCGAACCAGATTGCCGGCCCACCCTTCGGTCCCGGTGGCGGAGCAGACTCAGTGGTCGGCACGACAGACAGATATGGAACGAGGAAGTACGTAACCGGGAAGAAGTAAAGGAACAGCCTCCATGCCTTCACAGTGCCCAGATGCGCGGAGAGACGCGGGTACACGAAGAGCTGAAGCGTGATCCCGATGACGCCGAGGATCGCCATGGCCATACCCACGGACTGCGGCGGCATGCCGAGACCACCGGTGAACCGGAAGGGGAGGTGAGGTTTCTCCGTAGACGTCGGTGTCGAGAGGAACACGAACCAGAGGGCGTTGAAAGTGCCCACGTGGAACGCCAGGAAGAAGTGCGCAGAGAACGTCATGAGCACGTTCCGGGTGAAGATCCCCCGGAAAGGCAGCCGTTGCCGGTAGCGGGGCTTTGCCTTTTGGGGTTGCGCGGCGCTCTCGGGCGATATCTCGACGTCGGTGCTGCTCGCGGAGCTGGACTGCAGTTGCGCGTACGCCGCGTCGTCGAGCCGTATCCCGCCGCGACGGCCGTAGCGGAGCCTTGCCCATACCCGTCGAATGACAGCCGCGATGCTGGATCCGATTCTCGTGCCTAGATCAGGACCTTGTTCGCGGAGCGCGTCCAGTGTCTCGTCGAGACAGAGCCACACGGAGAGGGCTGCAGACGACAAGAAGATAGCGCTTAGGAGGTTCGGTGTGGCGTAGGGATACTTCTTGAAAAACTCCACGTCTCCGAATAGTGAGGGATAGCTCCCGGCAGGATCCGAAAGGATGCCGCCGAGGATGGGACCGATTATTACGCCAATGTTGAAAGTCATAGGCAATAGGATGAATGCTCGAGCCTGGTACTTCTTCTCACGGACAATCTCGCTGATCATTGTTCTGAGGACACCAACGTTACCGTTCGTCGCGCCACCGATGCACCGAAAGATCAGTGCCTGGGTGAAGCTCTGTGAGAAGCCGAAGCCGATGCATGAGAGACATGTTCCTATCAGACCGATCATGAGCACGGTCTTGCGGCCGAAGCGCTTAGAATCCGCCAGGCGCCCCCAAACCATGGCCGTGATGAACTGCGCCGCGGTGAAGGAGGCGTGGAGAATGCCGGCCTGGCTTGAGATGACTGAGTCTGGAAGGCTTGGATTGAACCACTTAAGTTGGTAGAACATGTAAGACTGTCATGTTAGCAAACCTGGCCTCATTCACCCGTCTCATTCAGCATATGAGACGAGGGCCATTCGTCAAAAGTGAGAGGCTGAATGAGTTGACGAACCTGTAATGAAGTCTGCACAAGCGGCTCGCTCAACCTCGTCAGCGTAATGACCAACAACTGCTGCTTCTGCGGCAAATCGCGCCATGCCACGGGCTTGGGCTTTTCAGGTGGCTTGATGAGGTGTTCTTGCTCTCCGCGTCCGTGGCTGACGAGCGTCTGGTCATCATTCGCCTCGACTTCCGGCCCGGAGCCGTCGAGGGTGCTCAGCATAGGAGTATTCTCGCCGTCGTTGCCGGAGTCGGACTCCTCTCTCTCGGAATCGGCGTCATCATGGTACGGCTGCTGGTCTTCCGTGCGCGGCGGCATGCCGTTGATCTGCGTCGCCGACGGAGTCCGGGATTACTGGTTCGGAGGTGACTTTGTTACTTCAATCCACGGAGTACCGGAATGATGTATTACTGTCGTAATCTAATGAATTCGGTTGGGTTCGTGAAAGTCTACGAGAACGACACGCTATGCAGTATGCAAGATGTGCAGTGCAGGAGAGAAAGAATTATATACATATACATATGAATGAAAGAAAAAAGATGACAGGAAGTCAGGAAACAAAAGAGGAAAGACGACGTTTGAAATGATTTTCGTATCGGCAAAACCCCGACGCGACGGAACGGGCTGGAGCCGGGGCTGGGTAGATGTGTGTGTGGGCAATCGAACGAAATGGAAAGCACCTGCCGCCACATGCGTTTTCGGGACTTGTTGTCACCGGTCACTCTGATTCAGTCACTCTGATGTCCCAAAGCGCAAATTCTGTGCGCCGAGCTAGCAGTTTTTTAGCTACTACGTGCGAGCTGAGAAAGAGGTACACACACCGCTGTCCGTGGAGTGAGCCGAGTGCTGGGGAAAGAAAAGTAGCGATTCCCCGCCAACGGCCGATCGCGGCGCCGGCGGAGCGGGCAGTCTCCGTCCTTTTGCGTTTTTGGAGGTCGGGATTAATGGGACCGCGGCCGTTCAGGTCTCAGCCGATCGGCCTTGCGAACGGGCTCGAGGATACTGCGTCTTCCAAATCTCTATATCAGTTTTCAACTGCCTTAGTTCTCTGCAGAGGCGAGTTGGAATGCACATCACCGAGATACTTCGTCCCAATTCCTACGCAAAACCGGTAATCGAGAGACCCACAACCGACTGGACGTTGAACTGCAGCAATTGGCCGATTCGGTGCCGACTTCGGTCACTACCTGTGCGCTGTCATCGTGGGCTAGGCTTTAGCAACTTCCAGGTACTCTAATGCTAGGCAATCGACGAACGAGACAGGCGACATGAAGGATAATGACGATGATGAACAAGCAATAATGATAGGTTACACATGCATGCATGAATTACGAGCAGGCGTTCGTCCGAAACACACACCGTCAATTCAACAAAAACACTCAAGTTCGTCATTCAAAGAGCCTCCAGGCTTTCTCATGCCAGCTGACGTTTCGCATAAACACATTACATATACAATCGCTGCAACGCAAAGCCGAAAGCAGAATGTCAAGTTCCAGAGCGGTATTCGACTACCCATTCGTCTTCATATTCCCCGCTTCCCATGCGCCGTAGGCGTAACGACCTATCGCAAAACGGGTTTACACCATTTCCCGCGGCTGATGCGTCGAACCCATGTCGTCAGCGCGATAATCGCGGCTGCCGCTGCGCTCCTTAGTCGGTTGGACCGGGTCCGCGACCATGTTCGTCAGACCTATGTTTTGATGCGAGGGAGGCTGATATGCCGGAGGTGCAGCGCCCGCATACGTATAGCCCTGCGTCGATGTAGGCCGCCACGGCTCCGGATTGTACCCGCCCGATTGGACACCGTACTTAGGGGGGCCATCGCGGCGAAGGACCAGCTTTCGGCCAAATGTCAACAAGATGGCGAGGGCGAGTAGCAGAATGATAAGACCAGCGAGGAAGTAGTTGAGTTTTCGGTTCAACGCGAAGGAGAAGCCCCTGGGTGTGTTGGTAAGTGGCAGCGGTAATCATCGTGGACGGACGTACAGAAAAGCATTAAAGGTGCCCAGGGCGATGACGATACGGCCCAGCCACACGTGGACCGGCTTGTAAGCTGTTGTTCTTCCGGTCTGCTTGTACTTGGAGTGGTGCAGGAAGCCAATGGCGAATTGGACCATGCAGAAGGCCACGACGAGGAAACCGATGATTTGGTGGGCAGAGTTGAAGCCGCGAGACTGTAAAGGCATCAGCACGTTGCCTCTTTAACCTGGGGAGATTGAAACTTACCCGGTTGTACCAGAAACTGGTCAGGGTACCCAAGATGAGGCCAATGATGACGAGGAGCAGAGCCACACCCTGGTTGAGACCATGCCACCGAACCATGTCACCCATGCGCAGAAGGACCACACCAATTGGCATCATGAAGACCAACGCGCCGACCATGAGCACCGCATGGAAAATCGACTTGTAGTCCCTCTTCCCGTCGTTCGCGTCAACCTGCGTGGTGCCCTCGTTCACCGAATCGTCTTTGAGCACTGGAGCATCGCCCGGGCCGATCGTGCGCTTCATGTTGATCGTGAACCGACCAAACTCCTCGTGGAACTTGACCGACGCCTCGGGTCTGCTCGAGAAGAAGCCTCCCTTGGGACCGACGGCGTAGATAGCCTTCTGTGTTTCGCTAGACACATCGACGTATCCTCCCGGCCAATTCCTGCAATGGGCGGTGCACCGCGCGCTGAAGAATATGGAACCATTGAAGACTCCGGTCCCAGGGAGCGTCTCCCACTTGACGTGGTCGTAGTAGGTCGGCTCGTAGTTCCCGTAGGCCACGCGGGGCGAGAACGTGACATTGTTCCCCGTCTTGTCGCGGTAGATCATGAGGATCAAGCTGCCTGCCATCTGTGTTTGGCCCAGGCCAATGGCGGCCCATTGGCGATCGAGTGGGGCGCGAAGGGTAATGAAGACATCTTCGCCGCTGTTCTCGGGGACGGTAAAGCCGAAGGCGATGTTGTTTTCGGGAGCGACGAAAGTCGATTGTCCCAGATCGTCCTTGTCCACACTGTCTGCAGCAAGGGTCGGAGTAACGATTGCTGCTGTCTCGAAATGTCAGCGGGGGACTTTGAAGGGCAAGCACCTCCACAGGTTATTGGGTATCTCGTCTGTGCCTCTCGCGGGAGTTGACGATAGCATAACGGGAAGGAACGCCTAACGGGCCAATCTCAGAAATAAGCACTTGCGCCACTAACCTGCACCAAGGACAGTGCGACCTATCCTGGAAAACAACATGGTGGCGCGTGTCTGTGTCACAGCGTTGTTGATTGGCCGTCAATCCGTCGCTATATGTCGTCGATATGGTCGTTCGTGACCCGTCGTCGTCTTCGTACTTTTTCTAGTGATGAAGTTGACGACGAAAGAGAGGAAGGAGGGAAAGAGGTCTTGAAGTGACGCGGCGCAACAAAAGACGGAGAGGTGAATGAAAAGTAGGAAACCGCAAGTTAAACTCCCCATCCAGCAATACAGAACGGACGGCATGTGCTCGTAAAGAAAGCTACGCCTTGGCAGCCTGAGGGTACGCTCCCTCTTTTTTGCCCTCCCTCCCTCTCCCATGGTAAGGTAACTAGTAGCACTGTGCCATACAAAAGTAGCCGTGTCGCCCGTCGCCGCTACCTCACTTCATAGTTCATACACTTACATTCGCCCGTTATGCTTGATTCACCAACGTAATGTCGAGACCAGCACAACCCCGGCGACCATCTGGGGCAGATCAGGCACGCCCGAGGCTGGAGGGAGCGTTGACACCTTCCCCAGGGCCCGCTATACCTCCTCTTATATGTTAGCGTGGCAGGGTGCCCATAGTTACCAGGGTAGGGTAGTAATAGGTACTGGGACCTTTGTCACGCAAACAGTGGGCGATTAGTGGAGGCGCGGGTGCTGATTTATCGCCGCTTGGCCAATGAGAGACCTTGCTTACTCCTCCAGTCTCTCGAATTGGTGATGTTGCCCCCTTGCTCTAGGCCTTCACTAGCCTTGCTTTTGCGAATTTTAGCTTTTGGACAAGGTACCCGCAGCCCGCAGCTAAATTGCGCCTCTGTTGACGCTACTCTTAATTTCCTGGCTCTGTTTTCCCGCTTTTTCTGCTTTGCCGGCTTCTATTGTTCCATCTTAGAGAGAAAAAAGTGGCGGACTGACAAGCGTACCGACGTTCGCACATCGCAATGAGCCAGGTTCTCCAGGATTTTTATTTGACCCCGTGGGATGGGACATGGGAACGATTTGGACAAGCGCGTCGCTGATTCCTCATCCATGTCTTTGTCGCCAATCAAGCCGACCTGGTCAGCGAGGGGTCCGTTGACATCGAACCGCCCTTTTGCATGAACGAACGGTGTGTCTGTGTCTGGGCGACTGAGGTATTTACTATCGCCACCGACCTGATTGGCGGTGCATCTCGTCGTCTGTCCGACGTACCACAGCCCGGGGCACTACACCTATCAAGATGTGAAAAGCATAGTTATCGGGGCAAACACATGTTCAGACTCATAACCAAAGTTTCGACTCCCTCGAGCGTGGACCGGGTTTAGACAGCTGACTCCTGACAGAGAGTGATTGCGTAGGCTCACACATCATGGCCAGCATCACGAAAACTCTACGACTTGTGAGACAATAGCGGTAAAGACTGGACTCTATTTGGTTTTTTTGGTTTGTCGCGCAGGCTGACCTGCTATCGATCTGAGAGCTGAATTATCGGCAGAGGTAACGAACGACCTTCCAAGCTGGAAATTCTCTCCAAAAACAAAGTTACGAGCCATGTGGCACGCAGCAAGAACGGAACACATAACACACTACTCTCTCTCGACGGTCACAATTTGTGAACAACTACTGTAGCAAGGTCCACGACGTTAAAACAGCTTGTGCTCCAGCGTCATCTCGGATTCGGGCTCCAAGCCGACGCAAGCACGGAAGATGTTGGTCAGAGCCGCGCGCTGCTTGCTGAGCGAGTTGATGACGGGAGTGCCGGGAGGCGTCATGGGCGCCTTGAGCATGTAGCTCAGGATGCTCAACACGCTGTGGAAGCCCTTGAAGTCCTTGGTCGCCGCGCCGTCGGACGAGACGGCTTTCCACTGGATGCGCGTCATCATCTCGGCCACGAGCACGAGGTCGATGATTAGCGGCGACGCCAGCAGCGAGTCTTCGCACACGTTGAAGAGCGAGATGGTCTGGTGGCCGCCCATGAAAATCTCGGCGTAGTACTCGTCGAGCGCGCGCTTGTTGTCGCCCACGGCCGGCATGTACTTGATGACGACGGTGTGGTCGGGGTGCTCGCCTTCCTTATAAAGGACCGTGTTTGCCTCGACCATGTCGTCCACGACGTTGGACTTGGAGATCTCCTTGGAACGGAATTGCTTGTGGGAGCTGAGGTTCTTGCCGTCATTGTTGCCGAGGTGATTATAGCTGGCGATCGAGGTAAGCTTGATGCCCGCGTTGATGAGGAAGTCGACGAGCGCCGACTTCATCTTGGTCTGGCCGGACTTGAAGTCGTCGCCGCCGATAAAGGCGCCGTGCTTCTCGGCCAGCTCGATGGCGCCGGGCACGAACGTGTTCTGCGGGGAACCGTTGATGAAGGGGGCACCCTCGAGAGTGCAGGCGACGGAGAAGACGGTGGAAGGTGAGACTTCTTCGTGACCCTCCTCGATGGCCTTCAGCAGGTTTTCGGCGGTGTCGTTGACGCCCGGGATGATGTCGGCGTAGCGCTCGGTGTTGGCGGTCCATTGCACGATAACCTTGTCGAGGCCATTGGCCTCCTTGAAATCGCTTCATCACTTAGCATCGTCTGTCTTAATAACCTGATACAATGAACTCACCGGATATCCTTGCGAATCTGCTCAACATGAGCCATGCAGGCCTTGGTGCCAGGCAGCACGTTGTCAGCTCGGTCCTCCTGGTTGGCGGCGATGAAGTCGGGGTAGTAAATGCTCGGAAGCGGGACCATCTCCGTCATCTCCTTCTTGACCTGCATCTTGAGCGTCGGCTCCAAGACCTGAGCACGATCCATGGCCGCGGCCAGGTTCATCTTGCTAATGTCCCAGCCGCCAATGGCGAGGTCGTTGGGATGGACCATGGGCAGCAGGTCGTGGAACGGGATATTGACATCCTTGGCCGTCTCGGCATCCGTACCCAGTTTGACGGTCGATCCCATGATGACGGAACCGTAGTAGTTGGCGGCCCTGGGCCCCTCGCGGGTATCCCAGACGAGACCGCGGCGGTTGGCGAGAATACCAGCGGTGACGGTGGTTCCGTTGTTGCCGCCCCATCCGACGAGCATCATGCCGACCTTGGGGACCTTGCGGTCGGTCTTGAACTCGTAGAGCGTCTCGTTCGGGGTGGCGACGTACTTGCCGTTGGCATCCTTGGTGACCTTTGTGGTGCGGTAGGTATATTTTGACAGGATTTCGGTGTCGTTGTAGACGACGTTGGGGGAGTTGACGGTGAACAGCTCGCGGTCTTGCGTGGCGGCGGCGCCGTCTCCGTGGGGGAGGGGTCCATCTCCGTGCGCGGAGCCCGAGTCGACCTCTGCGTGGGGAGCCATGGCGGGACAGAGGCAGCGATCAGTTGGTCAGGTTCAGGTTGAGTGTTGGGCTGGTTGGAACCGTGTTGTTCCAGAGGGGTCTTTAGAGATCAAAGGCCGAGTCCGCTGAACCCCCGGGGGCGGCAGAGCAGCGGGCTCCTGCGTACGGATGATGGACCCTGGAGGCATTTGTCAATGACTGTTTGTCTCCAGGCAATTCGTCTTCAAAGGCAACGACTTACGAGTTGAGGAGGTTGGAAAACGTCTTGACGACGGGGTGATCGCGACTCGGAAGCGCGATCAGACAATGGGTACGGTTTTCGATGAAATAAGGGTTGTTTAGTGAGATGATCTGACTATCCTTGACGTTCTCTCTCGTTGAGACTTGATTTCAGGATGAGAAGAAGGGAAGGGAGAAAGGGAGGAAAGCAAGCGGATCGCGGGATGGGAGTGGATTCAAATAGTAATGTCATCAATCGACCGTCCGGGACGCCGGGACTGGGCGCAAAGCCGTGCTGTCCTGGGTGGAAAAGACGACGAGCTAGGCAAAGCCAATGACACGTCGGGGTGGTGCGTGGTGTCAGTCGAATGTCAAGCGGTGAGGCGGCGCGGCGATGTGGGGACCTCTCTTTGCGCTTTCCGGGATGCGACAAATTAGACGCGGACGGGCGTGGCTTGGCTTGGCTTCTGCAGTGGGATGGTTCCCCTTTTTCGCTGGATGAACCGGAGTGCACAACCAATGTACCTTCTGGTGGCTTTTACATGCAACACAAAGTAAAGTCGGTTATGCTAATCTCGGCGGCTTGCGTAGGAACAATGCGCGGGAGACCGGTCTTCGGGAGGATTAGGGGCGGTTGTGAGATGAAGTCAGGTCGGGTCGGGTCAGGTCAAGTCAGGTAAGGTAAGGTACCTTACCCAATTATGTTCGCGTAGCTGACGGCGACGTACCTCCGAATGAGCTGTGCTGGCAACCTATACCTTGAGATGTGATGAGATAGGATGAATATAATGAGGTCAGGAAATGCGGATGGAAACAGTAGAAGCAATAAGTATGAGTCTCGTGCTCTTTGCTATGTCGAAGCATGAGATTTGCACGGATCCAGATCGCAGAGCTGCGCATTATCTGTTCTCTCCTTGATCCGACGACGGGATGAACTCGTGGTTGTCACATGCCGCCGTACTTCCTTAAGGTACTTTACATTACCTACCCACCTTATCTATCTTCAGCCACCGAGTCTAGAAAACCCTCACACGACATCCATGCAAGCCCATCGTCTGCGTGCTATACTGTGCCGTTATCTCATCCCACATCAACCAAATTATTGACTTCTTGGCGTCTTCCGCGGTATGATTTGCTGAGGATTCGGTTGCCCATTAGTTTTCCGAACACGACAGAATTCATTCCTTCTCCTGAAGGCTCCTGAAGGAGTCGAAGGACTCATCACCACCAACGTAGCGGCATGGCGGGTTGAGCTTCCAACCCCAAACAATAAGACGAATCCACAGTGGCCAAAAAGGAAGGCGTTGGGGGAGAAAAGAAATGGAGGCCGGACCACTCCACTCCACTCCAGTGGGATGAAGCGATGGGTTGAGGCTTGAGCAGCTGACCGGATTGGGAAGGAGGGGTCGAACCGCCTGATTGGATCCCGTCCCTGGGGACCTCGGAGCGGCGGAAACGTCGCTGAGATGCGCTGTCTGTCGGGGCCTTGAGGTCGCTGACAGGGGCCACCGCCGGACGGGGCTTGGAGGGCCTGCAAGGCCGTCATTTCCAGCTGTTTGTTCGAGCAGCAGCCCGGGTTGATAGAACTGAGTGAGCTTCCTTACTTATACAAGTGCTTGATGACAACAACAACTACAACTACAACAACGACAACACGAATGACTCCCAGTTTCAAGACGCATAAGAAATGAAAACTCGAAATATAGAGGAAGGAAACGAAACATCCCCCCCTTTCCCCGGAACCATCTTACCCTGCGTTCGTTCGTCTCCTTGGCGTCCACCCTTCGGCTGCGATTCCGCCGGGCAGATGGACTGTTCCTGCACAAGACCCTGGAGGGATGGGAAAACCACCCCCACTGTCTCCAACCACTACAAATCAACGCCGTGACGACGGCGACGATCCCTGAACCGCATCTGCACGAGTTACGCGTATGGCTGTCGGAATCCCTCGTACCGTGCCACAATAGCCCGGGAACGAACGACATGTCTAGTGTCTTGGTTGCGCTTGACCGCTAGTTAGCACCAGGCAGCTGCTACCATCAGAGTAAGAAGAAGGAAGAGACTCGGGCAAAAGATTTGCAGACTTAGTCGGTCCAGTTTGTGCCAAATAAAACCCCATGTAAGCGCGGTAAGGTCGGTATCCCCATGGCGGCCAGCTGTCTAATGCACTCTACAGAGCCTGCGATGCATCGTGAGGTGTTTCTCTAATTAGTGGACCAACAGGTTCGGAGCGTCGGGCCCTCGCCGACCCGTTTGGCGGTCTGAAGTTCCGGAGATCGAAAGGACGCGTCCGAGATTCCGTCTCCGACTGCCGCCGCCTGGGCTGCCTCGCTCTTCCTATTCGTCGTCCTCGGCGGCGGTGTGCCTGGTGTACTGTGCCAGATGCCAATGTGATGAAACCGCTTCACCAATGAAACAGAATCGAACAAATCGGGTAAGAAACGAGAATCCCAAAAATTAGGCGGAGGAAAAAACTTTGTTTTCCTAAAAGATCCTCGGAAATGTGTCGATCAACAAATAAGCAGCCCCCCCCCCCCCCCAATCTTCCCGAGGAAGCCTCTCCCTCGGTAAACTCGGTCCGTCATGATCGCTGACTAGCACACCTCACAAGCTGAATCAACGACTCTCAATTGGGCAACCGCGAATCCGGAGTCCCAACAGGGATGGACCAGATCTTCCCCCCCCCCAAAAACAAGCTTCTGAGCGGGAGGGTATGACGAGGGGGAAGAAGGGGGGGTGAGGCTGCGGTACAATGGTCGCGGGAAACCTTATTGTTGTGAACGTGGTGACCTCAGCCGTCGACACCATCAAACCCAAAACGATCCGCTATCGGATTTTGCCAGAACGGAAAAGAAGAGAAAAGAAAAGAAAGAAGGGCCGTACTACTCCCGTCCCCAAAGAGCTCGTCGGCTGGGTCTGAACTGATCAGAGGAAACGCCTGTTTCTGGCTTTTTGCGTCATACGTCAGTTGCACAGGGCGGACTTCGGACGACGGAAACGGCGGGCGGACGCCGAGATTTCTCCCGGGGACTGAGAAAAAGCGAATCACAATGTTTTCGGGTGCGTATGCGACACCGGCATCACTTGATTTCGCAGACTTGGGAAGCACGAGTAGGAAATTCTCGCCAGCGGATTATTGTGGTAATCGAAGCAGTTTGGAACATTTTTGATCTCCGTAGTAAAATCGCTCCAGCAATAATCGTGGGATGTTGGTGGGCCTCGACGTTTCTTGTACTGCATTGACGTCGGTTCAAGACTTGCTCCGGGGATGCGGTCAACTACGAAAGCACTGGGGTGAAGACGGACTAACGCATCTCAAATGTTTACCGGGAAAAGGAACCAAATATTCAAAAATCATCAAGCATCGTTATTTCATCAATCACACTTCTAAGAAGCAGGATTATACACAGATGACCCCCAAGTATCCACAGGATATCACGGAAAGGATTGATAAATGATACATTGTGAGAAACAAATCAGACCTCGAAAGCCCCTTGGTTCCCTTGTACTGTATCCCCCGACGGCTCCTACATATCACAGATATGTCCAAAAAACCGTCGAAAACGAAACACACAAAAAGAAAAAGATAGAAGTCCTCTCCTGGCTCCTTAGGGTGCTGTGACTACTTTCCCCGATGCCCATGCAGAGGTGCGAAACCACCTGCTTTTATGATTTAGGCCTGGAAAGAGCGAGCAGCGCGCTTGGCGAGGTTGTACTCGATGGCGCGCTTGCGGGCGGTGGCGGACTGGGTGAAGGCGACGGAGCCACCGAAGGGACCGGCGAGCGCAGCGTTGCGGAGGCGGGCGACGCAGACATTGCTGGCGCCAGCGACGTTAGCGTCGCAGGTCATGCCAGCGGGCATCTTGATGACGACGGGCCAGTCCATGGTGGAGGCGCCGGACAGGCCGCCGATGCCAATGCCGGGGACGTTCTGGGTAACCTCGGCTCTCTTGAAGGCAGCGGGATTAGTGCCGCCGGAGGTCCCGTCAACATCAGCCGTGAGAGGACCAGCGCCGTCCTGGTTGACCTGGTGGAAGGTCATCTTGAGGGTGCCGTCGTTGGCGGTGGTCGGCAAACCGCCCTGGGCAGCCATGCCGGTAGCGGCCTTGACGCCGGTCTCGGCGGTGCCCTTGGGGGTCTTGGTGCCCTGACCATTCTGGCGAGCGACGAGAGCGCGGCGAGCCATGTTAGCCTCGTGGATCTCACGGGCCTTCTTGACGGCGGTGCTGTTGCCAGCAGCGCCGTTCATGAAGGTCTTAACCATTGCGGCGGCGTCAACAGGACCACCACCTTGGGTGCGGCCAAGAGCGGAGGCACGGTCGGTGCCGAGCTCGCGGTCACGGATGATGGAAGTGTCGGCCTCAGAGCCGCAGCGAGGAGAAGCGCAGTCACGAGGAGTTCCGTCGATCACTGGGTATTGTCAGGTCTTCATAGTCTGAAGTAGTAGGCAAGATACTTACGAGATAGACCGGGCAGTGTCATGCCGTTGGCACCCTGAACAGAGTCGATGACACCGTGGGCGAAGACGTTGGTGGCGGCAAAAGCCGCGAGGAGAATAGAAGAGGCGTACTTCATCTTGGCGGTTGAAAGATTGGCGAAAGTTGAATCTGAGCAAAATAGCTAAAATTAGGCCGTCGAGGAGCTCCGGGCTCTGGTCGAAAAGAAAGGCAGATGAAGAGAAGGGCTGAAGGATTGATGAGAAGAGGCGGAATGGTGAAGGTTTAACCGGGCATGCGAGTGATTCTTATACAAGTTCTCGACAGACTGGATGACAGGTCTTGGATAGTCTTGGAAGACAGTTGATGGGGCTTGGCAGACACGGGCCTCAGTTCTCGAGACCCAGGATTTCCGGCCGTTGTTGGACGCCCACCGTAGGCGAGGCATCTTGCCGATGATTCTCTCACGAAAAGATCAGTTGAGGCATTGATCTGACGAAAGAAACGATGCAGGCTGTGTTCTCCAGCGAAGACGAGGCTTCTGACGATGCGATTGGCTTATTGGCCGTTTCGAGGGGCCAGCGGGTCCTGGCTGATGGCCAGGAACGAGAGACGAGAGCAGCTGGACTCGGAAAAGACGGCCAGCACAGGTTTATGCATGACGAGCAGCTGGCGATCTGAGCTCCGATAGGTAGATCTCGAAAATCGCGGTTGTGGGGGAGCTACGAGGCTTCTCAGGAGTAAGGCTAAACGCTTTCTCCACGATGGTTTAGGGCTCGGCGTCGATGAGGGTGACGAGGCTGCTGGACAAGGTGTTAGCGGCGGGAGCGTTCCTGGAAGCAACAAGGGAAATCCCATCACCTCGAGTGAAAGATTTGAGAACACCACCAGGATGGTGTCGATCCTAAAACGTGAGGCGTGTGAGGTTGTTGGTCCAGGGCAATGAGCTCTGGCCAGCTCCCACGCACGCTGACTGATTCTGCCGGATGGGTTGAGACGGGGCAAAACATCGTGGATTTGCGATGCCTCTCCGTTCGTGTCCAGGGAACTCCGGTCAGACAAGTGGGCGTCGCCCCTGAGGTCTCCATTCGCGAGTACGGAAGAGCTGCAAGGACCATGGCCCCTTTGGTACAGGGCCCATTTTGTTCGACACAGCTCAATCCACCACGGCCGGGCTAACGTTAGAGCCCGGCGACATACCGGATGGAATTTGAAGCCTTGAGTGGGTCTCCACCGTTTCGGTTTTCGGAAAGAAAACGGGTAATGCTTGAATTGTGGCTCCCTTCTCCATATCTCTATCGGACGCGGTGGTTAGACCACTAACCACTGCTGAGTTTTTATTCATCATTCGGCGTGGAAAACACCCCGTTCTTTGCGGACATAAAGGTTACTAAGTACTAAGCAAGTGGTTAGACCACGGCGAAAGCGAGGTCGGTCTTGTTCCACTGCAGTCTTCGAAACATCACCACAGGATGCGAGCCCAGCCAGCCGATGACATGAATTGGCAGGAACAGCTCAGGCGGGATGAAAGCTCGGCAATGATATGCCGTCTCGAGTCGAGTTGTGACGAGCCTTCGACGAGCCGTTGACAGTGCTTGGCAAAGCTCTGGTGGACAAATCCGGATGTAGGAGGAATTCCATGTTTCGTCGCTCAGCGCACGGTTGTTTC
This sequence comes from Colletotrichum ledebouriae, assembly GCA_036785755.1. Taxonomy (NCBI): domain Eukaryota; kingdom Fungi; phylum Ascomycota; class Sordariomycetes; order Glomerellales; family Glomerellaceae; genus Colletotrichum; species Colletotrichum ledebouriae. The sequence continues at coordinate 20,274 of JAVHLU010001018.1, forward strand.
CCTATCCTCGCGCAACCTCACGGTTTAGCCGACGAAGAAACCTGCGTGGTGGGCGTGGGTCGAGGGGGGATCTGCCGGGTTTTCCACGCGGGCAAGCAAGCATAACCAAATCCGGGTGTGTCGATCTTCGTCCATGCTTGCTCCCCTCCGACACACAGGTGACAAGTCTGTACCGTCGATGGGTCGACCGTATGGTTGTTTAGTTTGCTAACCCCTAATTCCTCACTTAGCCGTAGATTCTGCGCGATTGTTGTCTCATGAATTGTCAGACTTGCATTTCTTCGAGGGATTCATGCCAGCTCGTGTAACCCAGCCCGCGTGCGATGACATCGTAGTTTCGGCTTCGGTGTCGGAACGCTTCTCCTCGTGAGGCGGACTTAGTTGTTGTATTTCCATTTGTCCTCAGCGCGGATACAAGTAATGGCATTTCCACGGCAGCTTCGGACTGGATTTCGCCATGAGTTCCCGACTTGGTTGCATGGCCACTGCGAGACTCGTATGGTGATGTGCACTGGATGACTTGACGCATGTCACGTAGGCCTAGACGTACTGAAGTGTCACGTACGAATCGAATAAACTTGCTCTGTTCAGTAGACTGGGCACAGGAGTCCTGTCCCTGTATCACGTGGGACAAGCATGGGCACAAGAAGAAGTCATCAGTTGCACAGCAGCAGCCGGGACAGTTGAACGACGATCGATAGCACGGCATGACTCGTAAGATTGAGATAAGGGTGCATGTTCGACCGTCGTACTGGTGGCCTTCCTCTGGAAGTGTTGTAATGGGACGGGTCAGGGTGTCGTCAAAGACGACGAACGTTTGCTAAAGTACACATGCGACGAGCATCTGACATTAGCTGCATGCTTTTTGGGAGCTTTGTATGAACGCCGGTTGAGATTGACATCGAGGTGACGAGCGTGGTATAACATGGGCCTCCTCGCCCAGATGTCCATGTGTTGGAGGATACAAGTCGGAAGAGTTATTGGCGCGTGCGCGCATGACCTGGGGATGCAAGCTGAAGATATGGCCGTGAGGTCTTATTGAAAATGTGTCTTGACTCTTTCTGCCAAGAAACGGGTTCCTGCCAGTGTCAAATCACTTCATATTGCCTGCGAAAGCTGAAGTCTGAATCTTGTTCGACAACCGCATCTCTGGCGAGGTCACCGTTCTTGTCTCACGAAGGCACAATTTCCCGAGGCCCGATATACATGCGCAGGACCACGACCTCGGGTCAGCCGCTTCTTGTTTTTGGGGACTTCGGGTAATTCCGAAGAAAACCGAGACTGCATGTGACATGTGTGTACTGGTCGTTGTAGAAATGGTGATTTGAGGTTGCAATAGGAATGATGGTTGACGATCGACGACGTGGTGTTGTCGAAAAGAGGTAGGACATTGCTGGAGAGGGCACCGGGCCAATCAGTGCCAATGACGCCCATGCGAGCTGCCCAGTCCTCCTCCCCTGAGCGGACCTCAGCTAGCGCACGCGCGGGACCTGGCCTGAGACCCTTCAGCACGCGTGGATGCCTCTGAGACGGTCATTCGTCTGCTTTTCCGTTTCACTTACCGACCGTGGCGACCATCATCTTTCCTCTACAACCAACACACGACCTACAGCTCCCATGCCTCCTGACAACCACAAGTGTGGCGTTCGTGGTTCGCATAAGCCGGCACTTTTGTGAGTTGCGGCTTGTTGGTTAAAGAGGCAGCCGTACGATGACCGGTGCAGAGTATCGACAAGTTCCCCAAGAATGGTAGTCGCAGAGTAGTTCCCGAACCAAATCTGCCTCTCGCATCTCTTTCCTCGTCTTTTCCGCGGGGGGTCGCCCCGAGTCCTTTGGCGCGAACAAGTAAGTGGTCGTGCATGTCAGTTTTGGGGGAGATGATGGATGTGGCAAAGCCCCCCACGTCCATGAACTCCGTCCGAGTTCCAACCTTCCATCAGCTCGGTGGTAAGTCGTGTCCCAATCACAGATCCACGGGCTGTTACATCAGCTACCTTATGCAGAGCTACAGGCACCAGAGACTGACAGTCGTGGCTGCCATCGCTCACATGTTGGACAGTTCCATTCAAAGAAACATCTCAGCTCTTGGCCCGCCACGCCGTCCCATGTCCGGCCGAGGGCCGCCCAAGATCCCCGTCCAATGCGTTGGCATCATCCCTCTGTGAGACCTAATTCGACAACCCGTCCGAGATGTTCCTTTCAGCTATCACAGATCAGATATAGATGGAGGCCGAAAAAAAAAGGGACTACATAATATATTCAGGCACCCCTTATGGAAAGATGCTTTATGTCGTCCTCACATTCTCATCACTCGCTTCTCATTTACTCGTAATGCGTGCCGCTCTTTTCCTGCCTGTTCTTGCAGGCTCAGCCGCCGCGGCTGCCTGTAACGGTAATGAAGTGCTGTGTGGGAAGAAGTACTCCGAGGTTACGTTCGTTGGTTCTCACAACAGCCCGTTCGTCGGCATTGGCCCTGCTCACAACCAGCTGGTCTCGCCGACAGACCAACTCGAGTTGGGGGTCCGTTTTCTCCAAGCTCAGACACAGAATAAAGACGGCAACATTGAAATGTGTCACACAGACTGCATCCTTTTCGATGTCGGACCGTTAACAGAGTACCTGGACTCAATCACGAAGTGGATGAACGCCCACCCGAATGAGGTTGTCACTCTTCTCCTGACTAACATCGACGCAATGCCTGTGACGCAGTTCGACGATGCCTTCAAAAGCACCGGGCTGGACAAATGCGTCTTCAGACCAGAGGGCAAGGTCACCGAGTGGCCGACGCTGGAAAAGCTCATCGAGGACGGGACGAGGCTGATCGTCTTTATGGGTAAGCTTGAACTCGAGATGTCAATAGAAGCCAAATCAGCTGATACGAGTAGACTATCACTCCGACACCAGCAAGGTGAACTATATTCTTGACGAGTTTCAGTACTACTGGGAGACGCCCTACGGCGAGACGGATGCAACCTTTCCCCGGTGCAACATCGACCGGCCAGAAGGTATCGACCCTGAAGGGTACATGTATCTGGTGAACCACGTCTTGAGCGTCGACATTGTCGGTATCAAGATCCCAGATCTAGCCAACGCTGGGAAGACGAACTCATTTGATTCCATCGACAAACAAGTCAATCTTTGTAGGGGGACGTGGGGAAAAACACCGAATGTCATTTTGGTAAGTTGACTACCTCTTCGACAACCCAGCTGGCCGAGCCAGGTTGGGCTTCATTTGTGCTGCGTGTCGTAGGAATTGCTGACCATGGAAACTAAGCTTGACTGGATCAATGTTGGCGACGCAGTAAAGGCGCAGACTCAATACAACGTCTAGAAGGATTGGCCTTCCATGCATGGAAGACAGCTATCAGCTTGCGTCGACGCGGCGGTGGGAACAAGATGTCACAGAATTAGATTGAGGGGCAGCTGAAAAATACGATAATAACGAATCTAGGCAACTGAACTGCTGGACAGCCTCACGGTACAGAGAGGGCGAGCAGGGCGTGCATGTTACGTCAAGAAACATGAGCAACCGCGCCGACTTGCACCCTCGTTTCCCCGCAGCCATGTTGCGCGCGTGTAGGATGCGAGGGTCGCTCTGGTAGGACGGACGAGAGAGCACGTTGCTACGGAACGAGCTGTGAGGGGAGGGGTTCTTCGCGAGTGGCTTTTGCTAGGTGTGAGCAAAGCCACTTTCGGTGACCCGAATCGGGCAAGGGGCTTCGGGCGACGGCGGCCTGCGATTGCCCATCCATTTTTGGCACCGATCCTGGAATAATACCTCTCGCGCAGCCTGCTGTTCATGGCTGCAGCCAATTCTCATTTTCGCATCTGCCTCCCTCTTCAATTTGAAGTTGTCTCGTCGCGTGTCCTCGCCATCAAGAATAAATATCCAGTCATGGCTCCATTTCACGTCGTTATACCCCGACTTATACCGCCTGACTCATTCCCTTTGCGGCATCTTTTGCCTTTTGCCTGTTTACTCGCCGATTCTGTATCCCGGTGTCCTTCTTGCCTGGAATGAGCATCTGCTTCCGCTGCCATGGAGAAAGACGGAGCATGGCTAGCTGACGGCGAGTACCGCGACTTTGTCCGGTCACTCTCCTGGTCTGACCCGCGGCTTAGGCAGCGAGACCCAAAAGCCGTTACCCAGCGCATTCCATTCACAGATGATTGCGTAAAAGTCGTCAAGCTCAGCCTCCAGAACGGCAAGTTCGCCAGGAAGGCAGAGTTCACCGAGCCTGCTCTTCTGGACGCTCACTTTCGCAATACCGCGTCGCAACGCGGCCGCCAAAACGTTTACATTGTCGAAGGGCTCGGTCCCGGATTCGCCAGCGTAATAGGCGAACACTTTGACCTTCATCCCTCGTTCTTCGTTGAACACGAGCGGGTCGTTGTGCATAACATGAACTGGATGGGAGAAAGTGACGGCGTTCAACTTCCGTCCGTTATCCAAAGCCGGGGACACTTGGAGATGAAATATTATGAGGTTGTGACATTTGACAGGAAACCCACCAGCTTCCGGTGGGTTTGCGCTGCTACCGGGCGACATATCGGTGTCTCCAGAGACTTCAAGTGGGACAATGCCCCTGACGAGATTGATAACTTCTTGGACGTGGGCGTTGTCCGAAGGAAGTGTGGCGTTTGGTCTTGGAGGACAGAAGGTGGCGGCTGGGACTGTGAGTTCCCATCTCATCACGTATGTTCGTTCTCCCGCTAATGATAGCTAGGTCTCGTGCTTTGCGACCCTCCGGTCAAGAGCGTCAGAACAGGGCCAAGCTACGACAATGAGTACGACGTCAAGACGTGGCCGTACCAGGGCGGCTATCTCGGTTTCGTCCCCGAGGAAGAGCAGATTCGCGTGGCGAGAGAAGGCTTCTATCGGGGCCCGCCGCGCAGCTCGATGCTGGATGACCTGTCCTTCTACCTCGAAACCCACTCGCGGCTTGTGGACGTCGCAGAGCCCGATTCTGTCGCCGTCTTCGTCAAGAAGCTGGTGGCGTCCCACTTCCTCAAGCAAACGGAGCATCTGCGCGCAACTCTTTCAGCGGTGCAACGCGGCCTTACGCGCAAGCAGGACCTGGCTAAAATGCCCATGGAAAAGGTCGAGGCTTTGTGGAGCGATATGCAGGGCTGGGAACGGCGGACGGGCGAGTATCTCGAAGACCTCGAAGGTATTATGCTACAACTCGGTATCCCCCTGTCCCATCCGGCGGGTCCAATAGTCGCAACGCCGCCAACGTTGACGAGGGGTGCGGTGTCGCCGGCAAATCTGGTGTGGCAGGATTGCGCAGCCGATTTTCAATTCTTGTACCTCCGGTTCCGGGAGCTGAGGCACCGTACCGAGACGCTCAATGCTGCCGTGACAGGTTTGGCGAGCATCACGGGAAACCGGCAGGGATATAAGGAGCAGCAGCGGAGCATCGGTGAGGCCAAGAGAGTCAAGGCCATCACTTTGCTTGGTCTGGTCTTCATACCATTGGCGTTTACAACGTCGCTGTTCGGGATGGAAAAGCCGTTTGGGCCTGGGTACGACAAATTCTGGATTTTTCTGGCGACGTCTTTCCCTCTGATTCTCATTGTCATGTTGGGGTATTACGTCTTAGACTTTGGATATAATGATGAAGGCAGGGCATGGTCATTAGACAATTTCACTAAGTCCTTGATTGACAGGATAGAAAGACTCAAAAGCCAAGAGGAAAGGAATCCAGGTGGATTTCAGCATAGCAAGGCGTGAAGGGATGGCGAAAAAGTACGGATTGCTTGACTACTCCGTGTGATGGGTAAGTAAAAATCCCTAGGAAGGTATTATGGAGACAAGTGGCCTACTAAGCTGCTTTCACTGGCTAGTTTTTCGCTTGTGAGCGATGTACTGGCCTTGCGAGTTGAAGCCACAGATACTCGTCAGGGATGTTTTACTTTGGCCTGCTACCGCAGTAGAGACGAACCACCAATTGAGTTAGGTTGAATGTCGTCATCCATGCTGAAGCTCCAAACTTTCCGCGGTGTAAAAGGCTGCTCCGATAAGAGCTTTAGTGTGGGTCTTCCATCCTTCGAGCGCTCCCTACCTTATCGGCGTGTTTGGTGGGGCCACCGTCGCCATAAGCTCCCGCAATTGACACCAACGCGTCGCGTCCAGCCGACGCGTCTAAGAGCTCTTACACCCCGACACCGCTCCACCACCACCCAACTTTACCACAATACTCGACCTTGATACCGATATTGGTACCTTTTCAAAGTACATTGGACGACTTCATTTTAGTATTTTCAAGTTTTGATACCCATTGTTGTACCTCACCATCTTAATTACAATTCACAATGGCTTCAGAACAGCCAGCGGTGCGCTTGCCCAGCGCCAGCCCAGCGCCAGAATCACTACAGGCGCGTATTGCTGCTCGTTTGGCCGCCGTTGATACCGATACCGATTCCGATTCCGAAGAACCCAAGACCGCCAACCGCAGGAGCAAGTCGTCTCCCGAACCTACTCTGAACAGTGACTCTGAAGAAGAAGTCGTCAAACGCCCAAGGGGCCGTCTTGCTGCCCAGATGCAGGGTGGCGCTGAGAGATCAGATTCTGACGAGCCCGAGAGCTTTCTTGACCGAATCCAAAAGCGCCTTCAAGCTGCAGACGAGGCAGACGATGGTGAACCAGAAGACGCGGTCATGGGAGAAGATGACGACGAAGATGATGTCCCAGTGGCCCGTCGTCGACTGCAACAAAAGCCGGCGGGAGAGGCCACTCCTAAGCCACAAAGCCCGGCACGATCCCCCACACCAGGTCTCTTCGTATCTCCCGAGAAACAATCACCTAACGAACCCGCAAACGAAACCACGGGGAACGACTCAGACTCCGACGCGTCCCTTCCGGCTCTCAAGAACTCCAAGTTCCAAGCACTGGTCGAGCGAAAGCGACAAGAGAGACTAGCACGCGAGGCCGAGGAAGAGAAGAAGAGGGCCGAACGTATGGAACGTCAGCTGGCTATGAATCCCGAGCTGTTCGACGACGAAGACGACGCCAATGTCTTTGACATCACCGATGATGAAGGGGGCCGCAAGCTCAGTCAGGCGGCGAGACCAGCGCGGAGGGCAGGCAAGAAGGCCGTCGAAGAGATGCACCGCGAAACACAGCGTGTGGCTCGTAATATGCAGCTCGCCCACGAGGCCAAGACGAGGAAGAAGTTCACCAAAGACGCCTTTTTAGAGCGCTTCAACTACAGAAAGGCCGAAGCCAAGTCCGACCCTAAGACGACGAGCTCAAGCCGGCCTACTACCCCGGTATCTGCTCCTCAGACGGACGTTGAAATGAAGGATGCCGGGACGCCGCCCAGCTCCCCTCCCATTGCCAAGGTATCTACGCCAAGCAAGGCCCAAGGCGCTACCACAACAATGGCCCAACCCAAAGACGTGCGTGACGGCAACGAAGAACTGCCCTCACTAGACGACGTCTTCGAGGCCTCGAAGAAGCTTGACAAGGGCAAAGGGAAGGCTGTCGCCTCTCCCAGCCCCAAGAAGTCACCTCCGAAGGAGGTCAAGCCGAAGCGTCAAGTCAGAATTAAGTTGCCGTCCATCTCGGCACATCACGCCATGATCGATCTTGACGATGACCTGAAAATCACCGACGTGAGGAAAGCCAAGCTCGATGCAATCTTTAAGAGTGTTCCGGAGAACAAGTCCAAGGAGAACAGCTCTCTGCACGCCCTTCGCCGCCTTGCTCAAGCGGGGTCTCCCGAGAGATCAAGAAAGGGGCGACACGAGAAGCTGGGCATAACTATTGGCGAGCTGCAGTTCAATCTCCAGCAGCGTGCGCGGCAACAAGCTAAGGTAGAGCGTGAGAAGCGCCTCGAGTTCCTCAAGTCCAAGGGCATCGTCGTGCAAACCGCAGAAGAGCGCGAGCGCGAAATGCAGGAGGTGGAGGACATTGTCGCCAGAGCCAGAAGAGAGGCTGAGGAGATCATGGCTCGTGAAAGAGATGCAGCCAAGCAAGAGAAGAAGGAGAAGAGGAAGAATGGAGAGCTGGATCCCTTCGATGACAGTGATGACGAAGAGCATGAGGGTTCCGAGGAGGAGGGAGGAGATGAAGTCGAAATTGAACTCTCAGGCTCTGAAGACGAGGAACAGGACACTGCTTCTGATGAGGAAGCGGACGAAAACGCCCCTGTAGACAACGAAGCTGGCGACAGCGGATCTGAGCACTCGGATGTCGAAGCAGACGATGTCACTGGCAAGATTGACCTTGTTGAGTCCGAGGATGAAACAAGCCTGCCTACAAGGAATGTTCGCCGCTCCAAGAAGACCCAGGTTATCTCCGACGACGAGGATGAGGGTGAAAATGACAGGATCGAGGCTACACCGAGACCACGATCTGCAGCTCAACAATCACCGGCTGCCCCGAATACCAAATCACCCGCTGTACCGACCTCGGTCCTGCGCTCCGCGAAGAAGACTTTTATCCCTGGACTGCCCGTTACTGGTGCTGCCGGGCTCGGTCTAACCCAAATCTTTGCGGGCACTATGGATGACAGCCAAGCAGCTCCTGGGACAATCCCGACCCAGTCGCCAATGCCTGATTTCGACACCCTCCCGGACTCACTTAACATTGGCAACGACACTCAGCAAGACAGCATGATTTTTGACAGCCAGAGTGGCGACACACAGAGAGCTGAGACGCAACCCGCCTCCGCGGATGGCGTTCATCTTCACTTCACGCAGTCACAGGTACATGGGTTCGATAGTCTTATGCGTGACGACGAACTCGCAACCCAAATATCCATGCAAGCCACCCAAGACGCGGGTTTACAAGACTATACGCCCCTGAGATCGCGATTCGTTGAAGCGCCTCCTTCAACTGTCGAGACTATGGTGCTTGACGGGGAAGTGGAGCACGACACGGTGCTTGAGTCACCTCTGGTGCGCAGAGGCAGACTTCGCCGCAAGGTCGACGTCGTTACTGACCTTGTCGACGAGGAGGAGGAGACTCAGAGAGCCCCCACTCCTGAAGTTGATGAATTCGGCTTCAACACCACCGCCACCGCTTTCAACGTCATGAAGGAAGCCGCCGAGAAGCAAGAGAAGCAGAAAAAGATTGCAGAATACAACCGCAAGAAGAGCAAGGCCAAGGAGATGGTCGAGGAACAGGCCGAGGAGTCCGAAGACGAGTACGCCGGTCTCGGCGGTATGGACGGCGAGGACAGCGACGACGATGACGCAGCCTCCGTCAAGGAGATGATTGACGACCAAAGCGGCATGAACGCCGACGACGAGCGTAAGCTCGCTGCCCTTCACGCGTAAGTTGACCAATTAGCCCACCCCACTACCGCATCTCAAACTAACGTAGTCCAGCGAGCGCGAGCGCGCGACTGATGAGAAGATGGTCGACAAGCTCTTCCACGACATCACGACCGGTATGCTCCGTCGCAAGCGCGGCGCCGATTACGACCTCTCCGACTCGGACGACGGCGGCGAGGCACGTCGCCGCATGAAGCGCCGCCAGTTCCAGAAGATGCAGCAAGCTCTCTTTGCCGACGAGCGCATCAAGAAAATTGCGGAGAAGCCCGGAAACCAGGCCTTCCTCCGCACCATCGAGGACCGCGGCAGCGACGACGAAATGGACTTTTTGGAGATTCTCGCCCCTGCCGATCCTATGCAGACCGAAGAATCTCAGTCGCAGGGTCAGACCGTCCCTGACAGCCAACCCACAACCCAGCGACAACCTCTGGCTGCCAACCCAGCGAACCGTCCTGCCGCGAACTCGCGGAGGATGAAGGACGGCAAGAAGCCCTCTAACCTGGGCGAGATCAGAGAGTCGGTGTCGAGTCTGCTGGAAGATTTCAACGCCGAAGTCATTCCCGCCACCGACCCGGCCTCGGACAGCGAAGCAGACGACGAGGCTGGTAGCCGACTGGGGACATCAAGGAGCAACAAGGAAAACGGTTCTCCGAGCAGTAACCCCCGCCGTACGAAATCTACCCGCCCTGCCGTTGTCGATCGCATCTCCCTCAAGCGTCAGTCGTCGTCCAACATGTCTACCACGTCTTCCAAGCTCGCCTTCGCTATGCCCGCCGCGTCGTCGAGCGGAAGCTTCAAGGTTCCCGCCCTCCTGCGCCGCGCCACGACAAACTCCTCGTTCAAGTCCAGCTCTAGCGGCAGCAACGGCTCCGGCGGCACCCCGTTTTCTGCTTCGGGCGGCGGGACTAGCGGATTCGGGGAAGACGGCAAGATCAAGAAGAACGCGGGCAAGAGGTCTGGTGTCAGCGCTCTGGCGAGGGAGAACGAGCGTCGCGCGGCGATACAGGAGAATGAGAGGAGGAGAGAGGCGAGGAAGTGGAAGGGTGCCGAGAGGAGAATTAACGCTGTCGGTGGTTTGTTTGGGGCTGGAAAGTTTGAGTAAGATCAGGATGAACTGAGCCGGATATGTCGTGACGAATGTAGGATTGGGCCTTGGAGTTTGGGGATGCAATTGAGAGTCGCTATTGGCGTATGGGAATGGGAGATGGATTAGAGTTTTATCCGCATGTCGAACAACGGTCAAATCACTCGAGATCATTGGACTGTAAATTTTGACACCATTGACAATCTTTTTCACACATCTTGCCTCGCTTCTGTCCGTACATCCGCCGCCCTCTCTCATACCGAGTCGTGTCCCGAGTCGTGTTTTTGTGGAATGTCTGTTATTATACGCTCTCCGCCTCGCCAAGCCATTGCCGCTCATAGCTCTCAGTCGTGGTTTATTTCTTCTTCTGACCGGCGACAACAGTGGTTTCCTTGGGCAGCTCGGCGACGTAAGGAAGGAACTCTGGCTGGCCGGGAATGTACTTGCGGAGGACCTCGGGGACCTTGAAACCGTCGGGGGTCTGGTAGTTCTCCATGATGCAGCAGAGGGTGCGCTCGGTGGCGCAAAGGGTGGCGTTGAGGGCGTGGACGTACTCCTTGCGTCCACCGCCGGGGGCCTGCGAGGACATGTCAGCGACCAATGCTTTACACGGAAAGCAAAACAGAAGAACAAGCTATAGACCAATCTTACCTCCTTGGCCTTCTTAACACCGAAGCGAACCTCGAGTTCACGAGTCTGGTAATCCGTGCCTGAACTTGGTCAGTCTTCGTATTCGTATCGTGAGTGTCGGCACAGGCAAAGACTCACAGTTGGAGCAAGAGACGAGCTCCTTGTACTCCTCCTGGAAGGGGAACCAGGCCTCCAAGTCGTACTTCTTGGCAGCGGCGTTGTTGAGGGCTCCAGAGACGATGGAGACGACGCGGTAGGGCAGACCCAGGCTCTTGTAGAACTCCTCGGAGGCGGCGATCATCTCGTCGAAGTGCTTCCAGCTGTCCTCGGGTTTGCAGAAGACGAACTGCTCAATCTTCTCAAACTGGTGTACGCGGAACAGACCCCATGCCTCCTTGCCGCTTTTTTCGGATTCAGTCAATCTGCTTCTAATTGAAAGAAGGGGCAAGAGAGGGAAAAGGCTTACTGCTTGCCGGCCTCCTTGCGGAAGCACGTGCTGTAACCGGCGTACTTGATGGGCAGCTGGCTGCCCTGAATCCACTCCTCGCTGTGCAGGGCAGAGAGAGGCTGCTCGGAGGTGGCAATGAGGTACTTCTCCTCGCCGTCGCCGGTGACCTTGTACCTGGAAAATTGTCAGGAAACCATTTGCAAGGGGATTACCATGGATCATCTTACAGCTCCTCGTCGAATTGCTCCAGCTGGGCGGTCTTGGCCATCTGGTTACGGTTCATGAAGAAGGGGGGCTGGTTGGGCGTGTAGCCCTTGTTGAAGAGGAACTCGAGACCATAGTTGATCAGAGCCTGGTTCCTGTCTGCGCGTCAGCTGCTTTCGCACGTTTACATACCGAGAAACAACACCGGCCAAAGCGCAGCGCGAGACCTACATAAACAATCCGTAGCCAGTCAAGCAGTAACCTCTGTGTCCGACGAGCTTGATGGCTCTCTCGGAGTCGTAGCCCGCCAGGCGCGTGACGATCTGGTGGTGGGAGAGCGTCTGCTCCGTCTTGGGTGCCAGCCCGGCCTCGGGCTTCCACTCGCGCACCGTCGCGTTGTTGTCCTCGTTGTCGCTGACGGGGACGGACTCGTGGACGTAGTTTCCGATGCTCTTGGCCTTGGCGTTGAGTGTGGCGAGCTTGGCCGTGGCCTCGTCCTCCTTTTCCTTCTTCTGCTTCTGCAGCTCCTCCTTCTTTTTGAGCAGGTCGTCGGCGTTCTCCTTGTTCTTCTTCTTCATGCCAATCTCCTTTTGCGTCGCGTTGATGTCGCTGCCGATCTGCGTCGCGGTGTACTGGGTCTTGCGGTGGTCTGTTCGGAATCGCGCCAAAGGCGAAAAGTTAGCCCAGTGTGCCCGGCTGGCTCTCATTCCTTCCCATGCCTTGTCTCGTGCGAAGCGCTGTCGAAAGCGAAGGCTGGAGTTTCAGGTTGGGGGATCCGTACCGTCCCACAAGGCAATGACCTCGTCGACGACCTCGACCGGCGCATGGCGACGGCGCTGAGACTCGCGGATCTTCTCCGGGTCGCCGCCACGCTCCTTAATGAAATCTTGGAGGTCGAGCATGATGTCTGGTTTTCGGTGGGTATCGAGGGGAAGATCGACGCGGCGGGGCTGCGGAGGGAATTGACACGTTGGTAAAAGAGACTCGGCGACGGCAGCGACTCAGTCCGGTCTGGTACTCACTCGTTCTTGGGGATCGAGCGACGGGCGTGCAGCTGGTGCGGCGTGACTGTTCCACGGTGACTCAGGAACAACTTGGCTGGTGGTAAATTATCGTTGCTGTGGTGGGGTTATTTGGCGGGGGCGGGGCTGAGGCGGTCAAACGCAAGGATCTTTCACACTCTCCCCTCCCCTGACAGGCGTATATCACGATCACGCCTATCAGACAACGCCAGAAGCGCCAGATGCAATCATAATCAAGTACAATTGAGGCTCAGCCGTAAGAAATGCCGCCGGTTGTGAATCGCATATGCCCCTTCCCGCCTTCCAAAGTTACCTTAACTACCTAGTGTACAGTTCTCCACTTAACCCCATGAAAGTTGTGACTAAGAAGCATTCCCCCCCAACTCGCCTGCAAATAAACATCATATGACAGAGCTTTCTAGGGCTCAATAATCGAATCTACGACTTTGGCCTTCTTCGTCGACTCGTCCTCAGCAGGCTCCTCGGCCTTGCGCTTAGTGCCGTTGTCACCGTTGGCTTGGGGCTCGGCCGCCTTGGGCTCCTCCTTATTCTTCTTCCTGACCAGACCAGTGAGATCGGTGGCAGTCTTCTTAGCCTCCTCGATGCGGGCCTGAGTTTGCTCTGCCGATTCACCAAGAGCAGCGCCCAGGATACCCCCCATGGCATCTCCTCCAAGAGCGGAGTTCATGTCGATAGGGGGTTTGCGGAGCTCCTCGAGCTACTTATGGTCAGTACAGGAGCTTAATGGCTAGCAGCAATAGAAAAGGAAACTTACTCGTTGCTCCATATCAGTGATCATGTCCTTGACGTCGGTAATCGTTGCCCGCGTGACCTCATTGTCCTCTGGCGAGGCCATAGTTGCCAACTCGACCTCCTTGTTCTGGAGCTTCAGTTTGGTGCTGTTGATGGCAGCCTCTAACTCGTTGGCCGCCTCTTCACGCAGCTTCTCATCGAAGGTCTGCGCCTCTTCTTTCTCACCTGCCTGCGTCGTGACGGAGGCGAATTCGAGGGCCAACGACAGCTTGAAGTGAGCCTCGGCGATGATCTCGTTGTCGTCGGTGTATAGTTCCTTCTTGAACTTCAGAGACTTTCGTGAATCCTCAATCGCATCGGGGTATCTAGAGGCACGTTAGGCTCAAATCCATGCGCAGCAGGCCCGGAGATCCTACCTCTCATTCTCTAGGGAAATCTCAGCAAGGAGGTCATGGGTGTCGGCAAGTCGCTCCTTGACATGCTTGATGGAGCTCTTATCGCTGGAGGCCTGCTGTTCGGTCTTGCCATTGGGCTCCTCTTCTAATTGCTCGAGCTGGCGGCTGAAGCAGAGGCGTGCCATGTCGAGAATGCCGAATGCGATGCCGAGGTCATCATCATCCTCATCTTCCTCTTCTCCACCCTCGGCCTCATATATAGTCAGCTCTCGTTCGGTAGGCTGACCAACTCCCGCTTACCTCTTCAACGTCCGAGTCGTCAAAGTTTTCGTCGCCATTAAATTGGAAGAGGGGCTTCTTCTCTTCGGCAGTCTCCTCCGTCTTCGCGCCTGCGGCATCGCTAGCCACGATGGCGATGCCTTCCTCAGTTATCCTCTCCGCCTCGGTCTTGGTAGGCGCATCGGTCAGCGCAACGGGTGCAAGCTCTGAGGGAGCAGTCTTCTTGGTGTTCGGCTTCGACTTCTCGACTTTCTTCTCGCCGGCGGCCTTGCCTCCCAGCACATCGCTCTTGCTCTGGCCAATCTTAAAGACGCTTCGACCATAGAGGAAGAGAATCTCTGCGTTCAGAGGGTTCATCTCGCCGTTGATCTGATCCTGTAGCTCTGCTGCCGTCGTGAAGCAATCGGCCGCCTCGTCGTATTGCTTCCTGGCGTAAAGCGCAGTGCCCTTGGCAGTTAGATCCGCGAGAGTCACCTTTTTGGAGTTGATGTCTTCTTCAGACTCCTCGCCGCCCCCAGTTGCGGGCGTATCCTGCAGGGCGGGCGCATCTTGCACGATCTCCGGGTTTGCGGCTGCGACAGGCACCTCCACAGCCGGGGCCTCGACGACAGGGACCTCTGCGGCAGTCGTGGGCTGATGGGTTGTATCAGCCATCGCGAAAAGAATTTTGGTATGTTTGTCTGATGTATCGATTTCGCAGCGTGATCTCAATTGATGGTTTGTGGTGACTAAAAACTCCTGTGGAAGGTGGAGGATATGGGAAAGGATTGTCTTGCGACGGGAAGGAGCAAAGACTGGCAGCTGGGCGCTGTCTGAGTGGTACGACGCGCGCAAGCTTGCGAGGAAGGCGCGTTGATTGGGGAACCAACTGCAGGGATAGCTTCTTTCCATGCACGTCAGGCGAATACGACCCAATAAGAAATGCGGGTGCGCGATGCAGGTACTTCACTGTGTCATGCACTGTATTAAATCCCATCAATTCTGGGAAGGACACCCACCAGCTTGCAAAGCTGCAGGGTGCTACTACCGCTACCGCTACAGCTGCCGCTGCCCTACAGTAATTAAGATGCCTTGTTGGCTTTGACATTTGTCCCCGGACGCCTCATTTCCTTACACCTTTCATCAGGGATGTCTTGCGGCTTCGAGCCCGGTAAATAGCCGACTATGAGACTTACAGCTGCATGTTCGCCGAAGGCGTACGGCTAGGTTGTCCTCTTAGATGCGCCGAGGAACCCTTGAAAAGACTCTGCCAGATGAACGCCTCGCTCAAAAGCAGTTCAATGTCCTTCTCCGTCCATGACTTTGTCGGCAAGCTCTGCAAAAACATCATTATTTCCTGGAAATCCATCTTGATCAATTTATCCGACCACTTGACCAGGAACGCCGCGCAAACGTATAAATGGAATTCCGAGAAACCCTGCTCTTCAGCCTACAGCTTATTAGCGTGATCCGCAAGTTTGCGCTGCTGTATCTGGGGGCCTACCAAGTATGTGTCCCACATTCTGACCGTATTCCGCACACTGATCTCTCTCATTAAGAGACAATTCATCCATCGAAAACTGAACTGTATAAACTCCACATGTTCGTTTTCGAGATGTTTTGCCAACCCGGCGTCAATTCGCGCCGTTAGATCACGAAGAGCTGCTACCTGCCTCTGAATGCCTGGCTGCGCCACGATGTAGTGATCTTGGATACCGTCTAGTAGTTTCGTCAAACACCAGAATGAATCTGCCTCCACAGCGTCTAGGACAGACTTGGGCAATTGGCCTGGATCCATCCCGGATTCTATGTCGGAGTCGGCGATATAAGTACTGAGAAACACTTGCCAGAATGGCGTCACCAGGTCGTTGATGCCCTGCACGTAGCCACTGGCAGGGTGTCGAACAGCCCATAGGTATAGAATGCGCTCCAATGACCGCTGGGTCGCCTCGTACGAGTAGAGCTCAATGTGAGGATTTGTCCGCGGAACATCAATGCTGATTTGATGCCAGATTGCCTCGTCCAATCCTCTTGCCTTGCCTGACGGAGCTGCGCTTGAACCACCACGTTCAAAAGCCTGCCGCACACCATCCAGATACTCTTTCCGTTTTCTCTCCAAGGTCGCAACTCTTCTTTCGCTATTCGTCGGTAAGTAGCTAAGAAGAAGTTGCCATGTCATCGCGCGAACCTCCTGAGGCACGCCTGACCAAGCCAGTTGTCGAAGGTCCTGTAGGGGTATTGTTGATGCCTGCAAGAGCTTCTTGAATTTATTGATCCTAGTTATCCTAGAATTGGCGGCGTCAATCTCCTTGGGCGTTGCATTTGCTGGAACCGCGGGATGGTCGATTAAGTGTAGAGCGTTTGCAGGATCTGTCGTAGTTAGCACAGTAAAGTATTCAAGATCGTTTTCAAATACCTCTTAATATCTCCTTGTATTGCGGCCTCAGAATCTTTCCCTCGCTTTTCTTCGGCACGGGGTATGTTGGGGCAGGCCTTTCAATGGCGATGTCCGCACTGTTTGAGTATCTTCTTGTATGCAGCCCAAGTCCGAATGAATCATCCATTGGCGACAGGCTTCCGCTTGGGCCAGGCTTATTTTGTGCCGCTATCTTGCGCGTCCTCCTCTTCATGTTGGAGAGGCTGGGCAAACCGAACTCGTCGCCATCGTCATCCTCGTACCCCATCATGTCGTCCTCGTCCGCCTTCCAGTCATCGTTGGTGTTGGACAGGAAACTGATGTAACTCTTGATCGGCGGCGAGGATAGAACCGAATTGGGCCGTGATGTTGGAGGAGAAGCATCGCTAGGTCGGCCCTTCGCGGAGTAAGAAGATGGAGGAGTTTTCGGTCTCGAGGAGGAATTGGACAGGTTTCTGGTCGCCGGTTAGCACAAAGTCTCCGTCAGGCGCGACGAGGAGTTCCGCACAAAGAATCGAATTTGAGTATGTCAGCGTGGGAGTACGCGGCTCCAACAACCAGGCTGGAGTCGCGACCTGTCCTTTTCGGCGTGTTCTCGCGTGGGGGCGGCTGTTTCCAAAACGGCGATGCAGAACTACCCCAAGTCAGTCACGACGCCTTGCCTGCAAAGCTGAGAGGCGAACATACTCTGAGCGGTCTGGTTCGTATTGGTACTACAAGTCAGCCAATATTTTCCTACGACAGTATCCGGCGCCCGAGGCCCTGCGGCAACGGACACCTCGAGATGCAAGAGGTATGACGAAACCCACCGACTTGAACCATCTCCTGCTGCGGGGCAACTTAGCATACCATATCGACCTCATACAATGAAGCGTTTTCGGTGCATACCTGTTGCGCGGGTTTCTTCCCACTCCCTGAAGAGGAGAACATTGTGTCGCTTCTCTATTGAGAGACTGTCATTGTGTGTCTTCTTGTTGAGTTGCGCCAGACGAGTAGCCTGAGCTCCGAGCAAGTGACCAGTGGCCGGACCCCTGCTTCACATTAGTGTACCGCTCGCCGCTTGGAGCAGCAGTTGAAGTGGAGTGGAGGAGGTCACTGTGGCTTCGGCCGCTTACTTGCGGCGGTGTGTTTTCGGCCGGCCGCCGCATTGAGTGCAAGCAATTACCTAAGGCGGCTTTCATGGCTTTGTTGGAACGCATGCGCCAAGAAGCAGTCGCCAAACCCGTTCATTTCATCAGATTTTGCTTGAAATATTCTTGCAGTATTTTCATGTGCGCCTTTGTCTGTTTCCCTAGGGTAATTCCAAGGATTATGCGTAGAGGACTACGAAGAACGACGCCGGCTCGAGTTGCAAATAAGACTTGAGCTTTGATTCAGAGCGCGTAGGGCATACGGTCCCCTCCCTTAGAATGGCTAATCCGAGGAAGGCGACAACTGATGTAAGGTTGTTTGCTCTCATTAATCACCTTTGGAAAGACACAGATCGGTCGCAAACGGCCGGACTCAACACATGTGGTACCTTACAGCAAGGCATTTGTAGTTTTATTTACATTTATTTTACTTCCTATGGTCACGTGGGAAGCAGAAGCGCTATGTAATCAAATCCCAGGCTTACCTTACTAAGATTAGCGCATAGCTTGGGCTCCTTCCCCAGCCTTGTAGCTTTGATTGGATTGACTGTCCCCATTGGCTCCGCCTGTGCGCCGAGCTCCACTCTTCTCCATCTTCCACTCCTGCCTCAGAAATATCCAAACAATCATTGCTACACGACGTCGTTGCCTTGCATCCATCTCCCTTTGATTGCACTCGTTCACTAACCCAACCTATTTCTTCCCCCTTGCCCTCTCCATCTGGATCAACCTGTTTACAATCCAAGTCGACTCTCCCTCACCTCACACAGCTTTCTCGACCAGCGACAGGATGACTGAGCCGGAGAACTTCGAGGACGATCTTTTCGCCGATCTGTGAGTGGCATACGTTGCCCGCGACTTTCATCAAACTGGATTCTAATATCTTGACAGTTACGACGACGACACTCCGGCAAAGCCAGTCGTCACCCAGGCGCCCGCTGCCGCTCCAGCCCCCGTGGCGGCACCCGTCCAGACCCAAGAGACACACGGGGAGCCTCCACCTCCGGCCGAGCAAGACCATGGTGCAGACGATCAGATGAAGTACGAAGAAGATGACGACGATGATGAAGTAGACTTCAATCTGGGTGGCAGCAGCAGCGGTGGCGGGATGGCGACCCATGCGCCTCCGTCAAATGGAATGAACGCAGTGAAGAATGAGGAGCCAACGTACTCTACAAGCACGGCTAAAAATCCTAGTGCTAAGGAAGACGGGTAAGTGATAGTCGCGCTCTACATGATGTTTGTTTTTCTCTACATGAACGCGGTACGGCATATCTAGTGGGGTTGCCTACCCTGAACCGATTAACCAGCAGCTGTCGGCTGCGGTTTGATGGAATTTGGGCGTCAGATCCCATGGAATCTCGAGTCAGAACTGAATGGTTTCTGGAGCTTGGAGGGAGAAAGAGAAGGCATAATCAGAACATGTCGGTCAACCACGTCTGTATACCAGACTTCTGGGCCAATCGAGCAAGCCGAGGGAGAAGAACATGACTCAAGACAGAGTCACATGCCAGAAAGAGAAGCCAAGAAAGAGGTGCCGCGAAGTCAGCTAGGAAGCAGCCTGAGATCACCGAGATATGCCGCCGATAGTCAGTCACACAGTCAGTCAGATGAAAAACACCCACGTGCTCCTTCTATAGCCCAGTCGCAGATGGTCTTTAGAGCACGACGAGAACCGTCGGTGGTCTTCGACTGCTGTAGCAAGATTAGCAGCGGATAGCGCTCGAGGCTAGAATCTAGCAGAGACTTGACGATAGCAAAAGACACCAAACTTTCGACAATGACCAGGCTATCCGCTCCTCAATTCTCCCAGACGTGAGAGAGTTTTTGTGGCTGGCTGGCATCACGTCAACAACAATTACACTACTGTTCCGGCCACGGTTTGAATCGACTATCGCACGGCTTGATGTGGTTGGGTTTCAGCAAATATCTGCGCTGATAATCGACTCCTGAGCTTTCTGCTCCGTTTAAGACTGCCCTGGCCGTCGAGATGGATATTCTGAGCGAACAGGGGAATATTGCGCCACTTATAAGCACATCGGCTCACTCGCTGTTCTCACCGAGCTTCAACTTCGAATTCACGAC